>JANXHW010000002.1:41855690-42090690 GCA_026170595.1 Plestiodon gilberti rubricaudatus | reverse complement strand
AAACAGCTTTATGGCTGTCGCAAACACAACAGTGCCAGTGAGTGCAGCCTAGCTGCCACCGCTAGTGGGAAGTAGCCAGGTCCTCACGACGATGGGGAGTGGGTGCCTGCTGCTGCCAGTTAGTTCACATAGGGGATGGGGGAGGGGAATGGGAAGGGGGTGAGAGGAATGGGAGGAGACAAGGAGAGGAGGAGGGTGGATTGGGCCCAGGAAGGGGGTGTGTTCGGTGGCAGCAGTGCCCGCCAAATTCTACCCCCCTTCCCGGGCCCAATCCTAACCCCAATCCAATCTTCCCGGGCCCAAACAGTACTATATGTACTTTGCTGTATGTATAGTTAATGCTTACAGTTATGGACTGAAGCTGTCTGTTGCATCAGATTATGCAAATTATCCGTTATACATCATATGCATTATTTTACAGTGAAGCAATATGGGTAGTTGCTACTAGTGTAAATATTCTGTCATCTTTAGATTATGCTTACCATTTCCTTCAGTATATGCCTTTCAGAGTTCTAACGTTCAGCAGAAGTTAAAAGCATGAGACTTGTTCTGTGAATTAACCATAGTGAAAATAGTTCTGAGCTCAGTTTGTTTATTGAGAAATCAGAGAAAGTAGGAATTACTATTTCTGCCATGATTTCCCATGTCCAAGTTCAGTTTGGGGGACAAAGGAGTCTAGTATAAGCGGAGTGGGACAAAACAGTGGTATAACTAGGGTAGTTGACACCCAGGGTGGGCCTCTCAAAACCATGGGTAGACCTGGCAACCATCTTGAGATTCCCCGGTGGAGGCCAGGGCTACTGGCCACTCGAAGCAAAGGGTAAACCTGGCCTCCACCTGAGATCCCCAGGGAAGGTCAGGACTATTGGTCGTTTAGTGGCACATTTGACTCCCTGGGCAGATTTAACACCCGAGGCAGACCACCCCCTGCCCCACCCTTGGTATACTAAAGGGGTGAAGTAGTGTTCCACAACCTCTTTTGGCAATGGAGCACTGCTACTGTGGCTGCTTCATCTGGTCATCTCCTTCTTTCCCACACTCTCTGCTGAGCTGAGAGGGAAGAAAGAAGTGGAGTAGCAGTAAAGGCTACAGTGGTGGGCTTGAGCAGCAGAGATTATCTAGCTCACTAGTTACATGTCATACAGCACAATCCTGACTAAGGATCTGGTATAATAAGCAGCTTGACCATCACATGCTACATTTATATAGATGAGATTGACTTCACTGCTTTGAAAGCAATACATATGGATTGCCATTCACCTGGGTTTCTTTTTTTTAAAGGAATATTTAAATGAACAACTGTCTTATGAGGAACTTTCTGATGAAAACATCGCAATCACTAGACCTTTAAATATGACATTACGAAGCAAAGAAGAACAGCCTGTGTTTGACCCTTTCGAGGTGCATAAACTGTATTGCACTAACGTGTTAGAAAAGGTTAGTGATAAATAGTGATAATTATTTGAAGCATTCTCACTTTCACTATTGGTGTGTAATACTGCATGATGTTGAAGTACTAGCTATCAAGACAAACAAAAATCTACACTTTTGCCAGAATGTTACCTTCTCCCTCCTACTTACCAGTAATCTCTGCTTCTGACTGTAGCACCATTCAGATTCTACCTCTTCTGAACAACAACAAAGACCGCTTCAATCTATCGTAGGTTCCTGCCCTTCTGTCTCAGTCTCCCACGCTGAAATAACCACTTTCACTATGGTTCTTGTGAAGTCCTTGTAGAGTGTAGAAATCTTGCTTGAATGTCAGGCTAATTACATACACTGTACTATAGATGGGACATTGTACACATAGTAAATATATATTGGTCAGATTTCTCACTTAATGTGCAGAGCCTGAGAACGAAACTATATGTTAGTTTTGAATTCCTTCACTGGAATTCCCCTTGGCTTTTAAAAAATTTCAAATGGCACACATGAGAGGCCCAAATTTGGATTAGGGTCGTGGCAGAGAGGAGGAGGTTGCTTATCCTTGACGCTGATTCAAATTATTTTTCCAAAACTGCTATTAGCCATGGAGTGGAAAATTTACAGGTACAGTATCATTTGCATATACATTTCCCACTCTATGCTTAATCATTGCCTTGGGAGGGGGAATTTGAGGTATAGAATCTGCACAGGGGCAAAGGGTTCAACACCCCCCCCCCTTCCCTTCATGTCACGGCCATGATCTAAATTACAGACCCTCCTGCTGTTGCTTTTTAGGATGGGAAAAATAGGGGGTGTTCCAAACACAGAACTTCCATGCAAGATTTAGTTTGACCTTGAATGCCAAGTTTGGACATCAGTTGCAAGGATTTCCCCGCCTTCACATAGTACTGTATGCCTCAGGAAATGTGCCAGCTCATTCATTGATGTTGTGATTGATGAGTAGAATGAAGTTATGCAGCTGTCATAGGCACCCAGTGGATATTGTTTATGATGTGATACAACTCCTTCAAACCTTAATACCTTTTTATGAAGCATATATGTAGTATTTTAAAATCATCACGTTTCTGGTTTGAGAGACTCTGCACTTCTCCTTTGCACTGCAGCACAGAAAAAAACAGCATGACTATTCTGTCTCCTTTCCCATTCATTCTCCCCCTCCCCCATTACATTAGGAAGGACAGTTCACTATACATAGTGATCTATAGGTATTGTTGTGCAAAGGCTAAAATGTGGTTTTGGTATTCTTTGAGTGATTATGCAGGAAGGCCTTTAGGCTTAATGTCATTATGTGTCACTGCAGTGGTTGAATGTAAGTACTGGCCAAGGTACACTGTGTGATTGTGTTTTCGGAATTTTTAAAAAGCAAAGTCCATGTAGCTTGATCCAGTCCACCTTGATACATGCACAAACCCAAGATATATAGGGATGCATACAAACCGGGGGGGGGGGGGGATGTAAACCAAATACTCAATCAGTTTCAGTAACATCCAGTTGCTCACACTTAGAGCCACCATGGGAGCACACATAGCCCTGCATACTGTATATGCACAGATAGTACCATGTATTAAAAGTAGTGGAGGAAAGCACCAAGCAAAGTATGGGAATGGCATCCCTGTAACCACTCCATGTGCTGGGTTATCTTTATTCCAGGAGCATTCCAATAGGACTCCTGATTTTGACAGCATTGAGTGAGTGAGTGAGTGAGTGAGTGAGTGAATAATGCTGGGCCTCACAGTTTGTGCACTGATTTTCTGTTTTGTGTGTGTGCAACGTCCCTTGTATGCAGGTGATTCATTTGCGCGGTGATTGGATCAAACCTTTGCCTTTAAAATTTGATTAAAATTCTTTAACCACCTGGATAACGTTTGCCAGGAGGACCAAGCATCTTAGTATTTGTTAATCTGCTTTGAGTTTGTTCCTTCTGTTTTGGAAAACAGATGTTAAAATATCTGAGAGGATTGCTGAAAAAGCATCCATGAATTATTGCTGCCATTCATAACTATTTTCAGAATAACAAATACATGAGAAACAGATAAATCAGTATAAATATAAGTAGATAATGAACAAATTCATTAATTGTGTGTTTGTCTGACATCATAAACTCTAATTCCGTACTAGGGTTCTGGTTTCAAGGCCAATACCACATCAGCCTGCTTAATTCTCATGGTTCCAGATATTTTTATTTTAAAATATTCATTCTATGTAGTTAATTATCATGAAATCATCATTAAGAGAACTACTGACTCTGACTTGACTATGAACAGCTTGTCACTCAGGGCTCAGTCCAGCTTAACTCAGCACAAGTCAGGCACAATTGAGGCACAATTGCGGCGTAACTGTGGCCTAAAATAGGGCTGAGTTAGGCTGCAACTATGCCTGAGTTAGGCAGGAGGCAAGAGCAGTGGGCCAGGATCGAGGCAACACTTACCGCAGAGGCAGGCAGGCCCCTGTGGGGAGGTGTCCGTCTTGTGGAAGCGAAGAGCCCCCTCCTGAGCTCATCTGTGTGTACCTACCACAGCTGCTGCAGCGTTCGCAGCAGATGGGCAGCCACAGGTGGGCCTGCAGGTACTGGGCGTGCAACAGTCAGCGGAAGGGCAGAGGTTGTGCCAGTGCCAGCCGCCCCAGGGCACCCTGTGCATTAGCCACCTGCCGCAGGGGGGAGTGCCACTGCCCTCCCTCCTGCAGAAGGGGTAGCCACCCCCAAGCCACGTTGAGGCTGCACGTGGGAGTCATGGGGGGGCGGGGGTGAGAAGGGAAGGAGGGGGTGGGAACGGCACGCACAAGGGGGGTCTCATGAAGTCTGGAACCGCCTCTGCCAGGACATGCCCGTGTGCTGCCTGAAGCCCTGGGCCTCCAGGGCCGTGGCAATGCCCACAAAGAAGGCATCCCGGCATGCCTTCTGCTCCGTGCCCCGGCCAAGACCGAGAGATGCCTTGGGCTTGTCTACTGCGAGCGGGAAGGGCTCATGCAGCTCATCACGCCCCCAGATGGGGCAACGTCGGCGCCTCGCGGCAGGCGCTCTGGCGGGGTGGGGGGTGCCAGCGTCCATCATCAGGGAGTGGGAGGGGAGGCAGGCACACAGACAGGGGGTGCTGGGGAGGGGCACGGGTGGGTCATAACAGACAGACAACAAGGCTGGTGGGAGAGGGATACAGGGAGAGGGGTCTGCAGAGACCAATAGGGACACAGGGGTCACTTCGCAGATGAAGGCAATGCAGGAACGGGCGCCTCTCATGCAGACGGACCGAGGGCGGAAACGGACGCCGTTGACGGGCGGACCGAGGGTGGAAACGGACGCCATTGATGGGCGGAAACGGACGCCGTTGACGGGAGGACGAGAGCCCCGGTTGCCGAAAGGGCTCTTCACGGACGTGGCGGACGCGAGCGGATCCAGTATGGGTGCCGTGTCGCCTGTCACTGTTTGCCTGCCTGAGAGGCCCCTCAACTCCCCCCTCCCCTCTGAGCCCTGAGGATCTGGCAGCCCCCCTGCTGTGGTCTCCCTGGGAAGGCAGTGGCAGTCCCTGGATGGGAGTCATGCAGGGCCTTGTGTGCTGGGCGCTGTCTCTGTGTGTGTGGGGCAGTGCTTGTGTAACATTGGGGTCATGTTGTTCAAGGGGCCTTTGCCCAAGGGGCATCTTTATTGATCTGGAACATTGGCAGAGATGGCCAGGCGAGGCTGCCAGGGGTAGGCACAGCAGCTACTCAGACCGTAGCAGCAGCAACAGGCGTGCCCCATGGACCTGGAGATGCAGGCTCTTCCCCTGTGGAACCACAGCCTGCTCCATAGAAAGGGGAGGGACAGCAAGTAGGCAGCCAGGGAGGTGGAGCAGCAGCAGCAGCTGAGGAGGGTTGCAGGGCAGGCTCCCAGACCTCTGGCAGCATTGAGGCAGACGACCGTGGGGCAACCAGACTGCAGGCCCAGGGGTGCTCCCCGGAAGGTAGGTGGTAGTGGACATTCCTGGGGAGACAAAAAACACGGGGGTGTTCCATGGCAGCTGCTGTGTGGTAGCAATCGTCATTGAAGAAATGCCAGTGTGCTGGTTGCAAAGGCCTGCAGGGAGAGAAATCAAACACAGCTGAGAGGTGTGACACACATAGCATGGTCTGCGCTCCTTCCCTGGGTGTAAGGTGAGCATGATCCTGTGAGGGAAAAGGGTCAAAGAGAGAGACAACAACACAACATGTGGGTCACAACCATGGCAAACCTAGCAATACTGACCTGTCAGTAGACCCTGTGGAGTAAAGGGGGGGGGGACAGCTGGTGCCTACATAAGGCTAACAGTTCCACGCTTGTGGCATTGTGTGCTCACATTACTACAGGCAGCAATCAGACACAACAGTGGTCAAGAGGCATGTATCCTATATATCATAGCAGGCAAAGCAGGCAGCTATGAGACAAGACATTGGTAAAGAGGCATATCATGGCAGGCATTGCAGGCAGCTATGAGACAAGACATTGGTAAAGAGGCATTTCAGAGAAGGCATTGCAGGCAGCTATGAGACAAGACATTGGTAAAGAGGCATTTCAGAGAAGGCATTGCAGGCAGCTATGAGACAAGACATTGGTAAAGCGTCATGTATCCTACCTATATTTCTATATGCAAAGAGGCAGAAGTCAGACCACATGTCAGCACGAACCCTGCTCTTACCTGCACTTACCTGCTGGTGTTGTTGCCTGTGGGGGGGGGGAGAGGGGCTGGGAGAAAGACATGGGTTAGCAAACACTTGCATGGAGACAGCTGCCCAGGCACAGCTGTAAACAGTTTGGCCACAGCCAGAACAGCCCTCTCTGCCCTAGAGGGGGGGAGAGAGGAGAGGAAAAGAGAGAGAAGTGGGGTGTTTGTGAATTTTGCCCTCCACCGACAAAGTCCCACTTTGTGGCTGCTGGGGGACAGGACCCCACGCCACGTGCTCAGAGAGAGAGAGAGAGAGTGAGTGAGTGAGTGAGTGGAGGGCTGGGTCTGGGTCTGGGCTTTTGTGGGAAAGAGGCTGGGTGGGGCTGGGTGCTGATAGGGTAACTATTTGGGTCCATGTCCAGAGTTATGCCACAACTATTCTGTCTTAACTCAGGCACAACTCAGGCGTAGGGTGTTAGAACTTTTCAGGAGAGGGCTGGAGTGGGTAAGGTAAAATGGCTCCTATGGGTCTCCTCAAATTTAAGTCCACCTTTTTTGTTGACCTAAATTTTGTGCTGCAGTTGTGCTCGAGGGGGCGTGTCGGAGCTTGCCAGTGTCTGGAATCCGACTCAAATTCGTAACCACCTCCGTCACTCCCCCGACACGCCCCCAACACGCCCACTTTTAGGCCAAACTTAGGACGGAATAGCTCTTATGCCGAACTTAGGACTGAATTGGTCAACTTTCCTTAACCCGTCCTATGTCAGTCACAATTGCAGCACAAATTCGGCCTCTGCGGCACAATTCAGGCACAACTCGAGCCTAAGGCGCTTAGGCTGCAGTTGTGCCTGAATTGTGCCGCTGAGGCCTTAGGCTGGACTGGGCTGTCAGTGTCTGAAAGCCCTTACTGGGCTATCTGCCAGCTAAGCAGTCTTGACATAGTTAGGATCTAATTTTGGAGGGGAGTCATGTACAAAATCCTGGTTCCACATTATTTGGCCCCATTCATACTCCCATACTACTCTAATAAATGTTTGATACAGAAACAAATTGGGTAAGACCAGCTGCCTGACTCCTCAGCCAGTAACTGGGTGAGAACCACAGAGTTAGCTCCATTCATTTTGTTTCCATGCTCCAGCAGTATTTATTGAGGTATTTCAGATTTTTTTTAACCCCGCCTTTCAACCTTCAAAGAGACCCCCAAGGTAGCTCACATAAATTAAAGTGTACAATACAGTGATTTAAAAAGAAACATAAAATCACAAACTTTTCCTCCTCCTCTGCCACCTCACAGGTGGTTGGTGCCCATGGCCACTGTGAGGGGGAAGCAGTTTTCTTGAAGAGGCAGCAGCAGGTGCAAGCAGCAATGATGGTTCTTTGCTTGCTGGTCACTTTCTTCCTTTTCTGCCTCACAAAGCAGTTGGTGGCCCATGGCCACTATGAGCCAGTGTGTGTGAATGGGTCCTGTGCAGAGCAGTCTTAACTGCATTATGGGGCCCCCAGGCACAGACGTGATCGCAACCCACTTCTGGTTTTCCGATGAAACCGGAAGTGGGTTGCGATTGCTTCAGAGGACCTTTCTGAGGCGCAGAGAGGCTTGCAGAGGGGTCTGCAGGCTCCCTCCATCCGCCGGGGGACGAGCACACCTCTCAGGGAGGATAAAAAAAAAAGTGCACTGATGGCGGTGGCACAAAAAAGCACCCTTTTAAACACTTTTTTCCGCGGCGGTGGCACGATGGGTCCCCCCCTGCACACGAAGGCCCCTGGGCAACTGCCTAGTGTGCTCAATAGAAAAGACGGCCCTGGTCCTGAGTTTGTTTATAACTTACGTTTCTTATCTAGGACTGAGCCAAACATGGGGGCAGTTTTCATTAGTACTTTCACATAAAAACTGCTCCCTTTTTACAGCTTCCCAAGTACCATTGGTGAACAAAGGGAAAGAAAGGGCAAGAAACAACATTCTTGTTGCAAATTGGCTTTGTAATGTAAGAATGTAGCCAAATCTAATTGGCTACACGATGTCATGGCATCTTCCATTTATTATGTGATCCCTCATTTACTGGTACTTCTCAGGAAGAAGGTGAGTGAGGAAATAACACCAAACCAGCTGCAGAGAGAGGAATCAACAGTTGTGAACAGTAAGGGTTTTTCAGAAAACAAGTCAGGGCCCCAGCTGTCCTGTTGCTGCAAAAATGTTCCTAGGCATATCTTATAGCCCAATCCTACCTAACTGCTCGCATGGTGATGCAGTGGCACCAATGCGGCATCTGCTGTATCCCACTGGAGGGTTTCAGCATGTCGAGGCCTCTGCATGGTAAGGAAACATAAGGGAACATTTGTTCCCTTGCCCCAAGGTAAGCCCCAGTAGCTGCCATGAGTCAACTTGGACCTGGGCCTGCGAAATATTGCTGGCGCAAGTTCTCATTGATCGTAAAGGTGTATCAGGCCTGGGAAAGGGGTTAGGATTCGGCAGGTTCCTCAGTCACCAAACCTGCCCTCTTCTCAGGCCCAATCCACCCTCCTCCCCATCCCATCTCCCCTTGCCTTTCCCCCATCGTGGTCCACCCCCTGCGTGGCCTTAACTGAACCAGCGGGCATCCCCGGCCCATCGGACCACGAACCCAGTCGCTCGCCACTTACAGCAGTGGCCAGGCCGTGCTCTTTGGTATAGTTGTGTTTGTGACTGCCATAAAGTGCATTATGCCTGCATAACACAAATTCTGCCAGCGTAATGCACCCATAGGATTGGGCTGTTAGGTACACTAATTTTATCCATATTGTATATTTCAATTAAAATGTTCTGAACAGCATTAATAAAAAGATGTCCATTAAGCTAATTAACGTCTTATCTGCAGATGAATTCACCTTAAGTTGGAATCTGCCTTTTTCATTCTATGTGGTCTCCAGCTAGGCAGTACTAAAGACATGGTTGCTTGTCTTTAGATAAAAGGGCAGAAATTAAACTAGACCCTAATTTGGAATGCAGATAATATTTTTATCATGTCTGTTACAGCTCACTCCTACATTCATTAATAGTATAGTAGCATAAGACCTTCAAATGCTGACAACTCAGGGCAGAATTCCTCTGCTGTGTGACAGGACTGTGGTGCTCTATTAATCTGCAAGTGACAAGCAATAGTTATATCGGATTGCAGGAACTTTTACCATACTATCTTATTATCAGACTATGGGCAGCTATCAGAATGCTTTGGGTTTTTTTTTCTACTGACAATCCAAAAGTAGTGTGTAAATCAAATATTTGACACTATAAAACACAACCATAAAATACTTGTCCTTACCGTCTGTGGTGAGTTTGGTAGCAACTAGGACATGGACGTTTCAGTTGTGGCACCTCAACCCATCTTTTCATATGGCATTCTCATTGTAGGATATCTAGACACTATCTGAAGGTATTGCTATTCTCCCATACCTAACCAGGCTTACCGTAATTATTTTTTTAATCTCTCTGTTGTTATCTCAGTGTGATTGTTTACTTTCTAACATTGTTATGTTTATATAATGCTGATGTTATTGTTTTTAATTTTTGTTGTGAGCTGCCTCAGAAACCATGATCAAGAGGCTGGATACAAATATTTTAAATAAATAAAATTGCAGTAACATTCAATCACTCTTTCTGTAAACTTTTATACATAATTATGCCACCAAAATTACATTATTTTCCTTACAGCCCAATTCTGCCTAAGATGCAGCAGCCGGCCTAAAGGGCTGGCCACTGCATCCTAGGCCCATTGCGGGCTGCACTGGCACGGCACGGGCTTGTCCCCATCCCCGACGCGTAAGCGACGCGTGCCACAATGGGCCTCCTCGGATGCACACCAGCTCTAGAGCTGGCGTGCATCCGGAGAGACTGTGTAAGGCTGACTCAGGCTGCGACGGGGCTCGGGATATTGCCGGAACTCAGCGTCGATATCCCTGCCCCCTCCCAGCCCGGCCGTGCATATTTAACCCATTGTACATATTCACAGTGCATATTTAGCAGCCCAGTCCTCATCCCCGAGGCAGTAGCGCCAAAATGGCTACCGGTGCATCCTGTAATGGGAGGAGGCAGTTGTGGCGGTCTCCTCTGGGTTAGGGAACAATTGTTCCCTTACCGGGGGGGGGGGGTAAGCCTCTACAAGGGAGATGCATCTACTCGGACCTGTGCTAGCTGGTGCAGGTCTGCCTGGACAAGCGCCACAGGATCAGGTCTGGGAAGGGGGTTAGGATTTGGCAGCTGCCGCCGAACCTGCCCCCTTCCCACACCCAATCCACCCATCCCGTCACCACCCCATTACGCCCTCCCCCACCCCATCACTGCCTCGTTTTGCCTTCCCTCACCCGTTTCCACCGTCCTGCCACTCCTCCTGCCTCCCCAACCATCTTACCCGGGTTGGTGGATGGCTCTAAATCGTCTGGCATCGATGGGAAGGCACAGGCCTCCCTTCTAGTGTCCCCAGCAGTGCTCTGAGTAGCGCGCTGCTGGAGCGACGAATACAACAGGCTCTGACTGCTTTACGGCAGTCAGTGCCAGTGGAAAAGGAACGCAGCCAACGCCCGGTAAGTATAGGATTGGGCTGTAAATTTATTGGCCCTGTGATTTTGTTGTGATGTCTCTACCAATATAAGTGGCTTTTAAAAACAAATTAGATTCAGACACACTAGCCATATACATCCAAAAGCACCACATCCATGCACAGAGATAATAGCTTATAATGATCAAATATTGCAATAAACAATAGTGGTAGACACGGCCATCATGGCTGCTTTTCAGCTTTGCACTGGCATCTGGTTGGTCACATTGCAAGCATATTGGAATCACTGGACATAGAGAGATCTAACAATCTAACAACAGATCTAACAACAATTCCACGCTGGAACCCTGAAAACAATGGTAAGCGGCCCTGGGCGATTGGCAGTGGTCGGGCGCGTGGGTTTCCCACGTTGGGAAATGCCCTCCTGCCCACCCTGATCTTCTTACCATCGTTTTCAGGGCTCCGTCATGGCTTAAGAAAAACAGAAGTGCCACTTCCAGTGGTACACGTTGCGTCGGCGGCCCCGGAGGTGGTACGCTTCACCAAAAAGGTTGGGAACCTCTGATCTACATGAAATTGCTGGGAGAGCTCATCAGGGAGGTGGTGTGGCTGCCATCAATATGCAGATGACCCCCAGCTCTATGTCTTGATTCCCTCTTGCACTAGGTAGGCTATAGGGGTTCTGAATCACTGTTTGGAATTGGTGATGGGCTGGATGAGAGTGAACAAGTTGAACTAAATCTAGACAAGACAGAGGTGCTATTGGTTAGGAGAACTCCAGTCTAACTTATGGACTGTCAGCCTGTTGGACTGTCCTTAAAGAGCAGATTTGCTTTTGGACCCAAATCTGCATTTGGATGTTCAAGTGGTAGATGTGGATGTGGTCTGGGCTGATCAGCTTGGGTTGGTGCTCAAATTTTGTCAATCAGACCTGACCATGATTGTTCACACACTGGTTACATCTCATTTTGATTACTGTAACATGCTCTATGTAGGACTATCCTTGAAGGCTACCCAGAAACTTCAGCTTGTGCCGAACGTTGCTGCATGATTGCAGGCCAGCATGAAACTTGGTGATCACATCATACCTGTACTAAGTCATCTGTGTTAGTTGCCAGTATGTTTCCAAGTGCATTTCAAGGTGCTGGCTCTAACCTTTAAAACTTTAAATGTCTTGGGACCAGACTATCAGACTGCCTGCCCCTACATGAAACTGTCTATCCTCAGAGGTCATCTGAGAGAGCTTTTTTGTACATTTCACCACTGGCAGAAATATACGTGGCAGTGATACAAGAGAGGGCCTTATCTGTGGTGCTGAAAGCACTGTGGTGCTGTGGTGCTAAAGCCATGCTGCTGAAATAGCAGTGCTGGGAGAGTCCAATTATCACGGGGGACCAGATAAAGAGCTTCCACGGGCTGGATCTGACCCGCGGGCCTTACGTGTGCTCCCTGAGGCATCTGGTGGGGCCACTGTGTGATACAGGAAGCTGGACTAGATGGGCCTTTGGCCTGATCCAGCAGGGCTTTTCTTATGTTCTTATGTGGTGGCACCTAAGTTGTGCAAGGATGTAAGGTTGACACCATCTTAGTTATCATTCTGACACCAACTAAAACTTTCTTGCTTCTCTCAGTCTTTATTTGTAATTCTGTGGCTTGAACTGCTGGGCCGCTGTTTTGTTCATGATGCTCTCACTGTTACTGTGGCTGTTGCTATTGTTTTTAAGTTGTATTTTTATGTTGTAATTTTAATGAATCTATAAAGAGATTTGTACTCTGCACTTTCCCCTCCTAT
The DNA here is from genome assembly GCA_026170595.1 of Plestiodon gilberti rubricaudatus. Lineage (NCBI taxonomy): Eukaryota > Metazoa > Chordata > Lepidosauria > Squamata > Scincidae > Plestiodon > Plestiodon gilberti. The sequence continues at coordinate 42,078,304 of JANXHW010000002.1, read as the reverse complement.
TGGGGAGGCATGCAAGGCAGCTTCGACCAAGTAATAAGATACATTAAAATCACAACATAAAAATATGTTGTATTTTTTATTATAAACAAATATTAATTAACTTTTTTCCGACAATAAAAAATGTAAAATGTTACAATATGTAAACATTTGACAATTATTTTGCTTTTGTAACTGAGAGTCACCTTTCAGGGAAAGCAGTTTGGCAAAATGCCGCTAACAGTTGAAAAACTAACGACTCAAAAATTGATTTATCTTTATATAAATAATGGCTACATCCCCAAATGGATTTATAAATTAATTGCTGTCTTATTAGAATAAAACTTTTCTTTTGTGGGCATGATTGATGTTATCTGTCTAAGTCCTTATTTCAGACTCTCTTCCTCCTTCGTTAGTCTATCACAGCTGGAGCTTTAATTTACTGATCATATTAACTCTGATTAATAACTAACACCACCATCTTCTTATACATCAACAGTCCACCATTACCGAATGGAAATGGGATTGGTCAGGTTTGCTGTCAACATATCTGGGGCTTAATAAGAAGACCTTCAGGATGTTACTGACACACAGGTAATGAAATTTTGGCAAATAAAAAGTTTGTTTATAGTTTTATGAGCATTGTGTTCTACACTGATGTCCTTTTGTGAGATAATAATGTTACACATTTTTGAAATCTTACTTTAAACTGGTGGGTAGAGACAGGCTAAAAGTTTAAATATTTGAATCCAGAAAAACATAAGCAGAGTTCCACTTGCGCAAATTGTGCTTTTCTGCCGCCTTCTTGCTAGAGTCCGTTGTGCCCCTGAAGAGCTCCTCCTGATGGTAGATGGCCTTATGGAATTATGTAGGATGTTATGTGAATGTCTGCTCTGGAAGGAGCAGCAGCAGAACTTGGGGGGCCCTCCCACTTGTGTGAAACTAAGTGCCTTCCATGAATGCAAAGAGCTCTCTTGATCCAAGCCAAAATACACCATAGTAGAAAAATAAATATTGGAGGGTTCTAAAGAGCTACAAGGGGAGTGTCCATGTGTGCACTATGACTTCTTGGGGGTCCTTTCCTATTGTACCCGTTTATGCTGCCTGAAAAGCCATTCCTAATAGTTAGAGGGCCCTCTAGAGGAGCATTTTTCAACCTTTTTCATCTCATGGCACACTGACAAGGTGCTAAAATTGTCAAGGCACACCATCAGCTTTTTGATAATTGACAAGGCACACCGCACTGCCGGTAGGAGGCTCACATCCTCCAATGGCCCTACTAATAAATGACCCTCCCCCAAACTCCCATGGCACACCTGCGGACCATTCACGGCATACCAATGTGTGCACAGTGGTTGAAAATCGTTGCTCTAGAGTGACAACTGATGCAAAATGAGAAACTGTAGTCGGGATTTATGGAAACCAAGGTATGGATGCATTAGGATCTTTGTATTCTGGTGTATAATATTCTTTCATGTTTTGCTCTGTTTAAAAAAAAAAAGCACGGACCATTTGGTAAAGACCTGTTAATTAGCAATAAGGAGCAACAATTACATTCTGGATCAACAAGTGCATTTACTAAATTGTGCTGTTCAATGGCAGTTCAGGAGAGCTATGGTATGTTGACCTTTGCGTGAGAACATCAAACAGCATTGGATTTACAGTTGCAGCAAAACTTTTTGGACTGAAATGTAAATCAAACTGACAAGCTGAACGTGCAATTCATATTTGTTTATTTAGATATGCGTAACATGGGATTAAATTTTCAGATTGTATTTTGGAGAAATACTGAAAGACCTATTATGATATTTGAACCATAGTAACACAGACCTGGCTTCAAGTAGATTCTGCTTGTCTGAAATAACCATAAAACAGAGTCTTGGGTTGCATTCCTATGGGAGTTACTCCCAGGTACTTACTCCCAGGTACTTACTGGGAGTAAGTACCATTTAACTCAGTGGGACTTATTTCTGAGGAGACATATATTATTATTAATTATTATTGACAGTATTTATATACCACTTTTCAACAAAAAGTTCACAAAGCGGTTTACAGACAAAATCAAATGATCAAATATACTGTATAAGCTTCTGCATCTGATACAGAAACATTGTTTGGATTGCATTTAGTAAATATTGTTTTCTTGTATAATGTGTTTATGATGGAAGCTATTGGACAGAGTTGTAACATTTTTTCCCCAAATCAATAGTTACATAATCATATTTTGTAGCCAGGCCACCTGTAAAATGTTAATGTAACTAGTGTAAAGTAAAATTCTTTTTTTGTTTAGGATTATCTCAAAGCAAACTGAATAAATCATGTATATTTTCGTGGATACACAGGCAGCATCTGTTGTGAATGTTAGCCATATGGTGAGCTATTTATGGAGGAAATGTTTACATTTATAATGTTTATTGTGTTGTTGATTATCCGTATATTCGGAGAATGCTGTTTTAAAATCTTGTTCCATCAACATGCTTAAAAATCTCTTTTATTGTCATGAATTTAAAAAGTATATTAGCAAGATCAATTGAGCATGCAGAAGTACCTTTTTATGGCATTGAAGATGTCTGAGTCGGAACTGCTGGTGTAGGAAAAAAAGAGTTTCACATATCTTTTTTTGTTTAAACCAAAACAGGGTGGAAGGACTCATATGCAGTAGGGCCCCTGTATCTTCAGATCCACTATCCATGGATTAACTTATCCTCAGTTAAAAATGCCCCCCATCGTGCAAATACCAGCTTGTGATTGCAACCTTCCTGGGTCTCGGGGGCTCGTAGCTGATTACAAAATGGAGACAGGAAGCACCCACAGGAAGCGAGGCAGAGGGCTGGAAAAAAACTTTTTTCAGACCTCTGCTTCCCTTCCTGTGAGTGCTTCCTGCAGCAGCCAAACAGCTGATTGGTGCTGAGCCTTTAAAAAAGACTTTTAAAAAAGATTGGATTGTTGTAATCTAAACCCCTATATTTTCAGCCCAATCCTAACCAACTTTCCAGTCCAGATGCAGCTGCAATGGAGCCCCAAGGTTCCCTTACTTTGAGGAGGCCTTGGTAACTGTCCCCCCACCGCAGGATACAACGCGCACCCCTTTGCCACAGTTGTATCGGCGCTGGAAAGTTGGATAGGATTGGGCTCTTGGGATATAAGGTCTCTGCTCTTCATTCATATTTAGTTCCTCCAGTAACTTGTGGAAATACTTCATTCCACAGTATCGAGTTGGTCATGCTTCAGGATGCCCAACACTACACTCTATTTAGTAAGCACAAGTATTATATTGGATGTACTTTCCTATGAGAGAAATTAATATCCAAATATGCTCAGATTATTAAATTTACAGCCCAATCCTGCCTAACATACGGCAGACGGTCTAAAGTACCAGGTGCTGCATCCTAGGCCCATTGCGACTTGCACCAGTGCAGCCTGGGCTCACCTTCTCCCCTTTCCCCGGTGTAAACAGTGCGGGCTGCAATGGGCCTTCTCGGATGTGAGTGAGCTCTTTAGCTGGTGCACCACCAGTTAGGCCATGTAAAGCCAGCCCGGGCTGTGAGGAGGCACAGATATCAGTACAACTTAGCGCCGATATCCCCGCCCTCTCCAAACCCAGGCTGGCCAATGGCCCCCTCCCTCGCTGTCCCTGCCCACCCTCCCCCCGCCCCTGCGCCAACTAGCGCGGGACTCACCTGCGGCAGCTGGCACAGGTCAAGGGTGTTTAGTGGTGTGAGCGGTGCCAGCCTCTGTGCCGGTGCCACTTACACACAAGGTGTCTCAAAAGTGCCTTATGGCACTTTTGCGACACCTTAGGCCAGTGGAGCAATTGCTCCACCGGCCTATAGTTACAGAGGATTGGGTCGTTAAGCACTTTCCTTTCAGAAAGAGTATCTCTAAAGGAAGTTTACATGGCAAGTTACAAAAATTAAATAAGTGTTTTCACTGTTCATTCAAGAAACTCAGCCCATCTTAAGTAATGTCATTGGTGCTTCTTCGCCTTCTAATTTTTGAGAAGCAAATTTTGTGATTTCTTATTATCGCTAAAGCAAAACGTCTTGTGTTATTTCAGTGAGTGTCTACAGTGAGTCTACTACATTCAGGCTAATTATTTCAGTGAGTGTCTACATTGAGGGAAATTTCATTGCTCCGTTCCCTAGCAAAAAGAAGAAACTGTTCTTTATTCTCACTATGTGAACTTAAGGAGAGTAAAAGTGTAAATATGGCATCATGGTTCAGTCTATTTTTTTGTTCTAAATAATAATAATTTCCGCCGTTCCCACTGCATCTTGATATGTGAAAACCCTTTTCAAGGGTTTTCCTTATTACAACTCATTTTCTTTCTTCCTAAAAGAAGAAATTCTTTCCCTCATTTCTTTTTATGAGTGAAAAGAGGTGCATTAGAAAACAAGGCTGGTCACAATTGCCCCTACACCTCAGAGCTGATGTTCTAAGGAGACTTTTCCAAACTAGTTGGAACCACTGTTCCCTCTAAGGGGTCCCCCTTTGGCAGCCGTGTGGAGTCATGACTCGCTGCGACCCTGCCTCCAGACGTTCGGTGATGACTTGACGACGTCTTTGCCAAACTTCTGGGTTGCTGAGCTCCACACAACGCGGAGCTCGGCTGGGAGGTGCACGGCCATGCCACTATGCACCGTAGAGGGAACACTGGATGGAGCCCCTGAAAATTTGACACCCCAGGCAAGCTGCCTGTATTGCTTGTTCAGTTGGGCCTGGTGTGCTCTCAATGGAGGTTAAAACAATCTCCTCTGACATTTATGAAATCTTTATTTGCAATATTGACACTTACTAGGTTATTTTATTGCCTTAATCAGGACCAGATATGTGAAAAATGGTAGATCATTAATCGCTCAATCTAAGGGCAGTATCATATGAAGGAGCCCCTATGTGGTGACTACTTTAAATTGCACCCACATTGAGACTGGTTTTTCATAATCAGTCCTTTAGATGTGGTGACATGCTTAGTGTTACCGCACAAATGGAAAACTCAACATTTGATAGAATTATCTTTCTGTAGTGCGTAGCTGCTTCCTCTCTGTTTTTATCTGCCATCATTCTTTTCAGTTATGTACTACACTATCTCTAACCTTTCTGTGGCCCGTGATATAGTTATCCTCATTAGTCCTTCTGAATACTAGGTTAATATATCATCTGCTCCTTTCTTAATATAATTTGAGCTACAATGGTTCACCATAGTTTGATGTTACATGAAAGAGCCTTGTGCTCCTGTGCTCCCCCCCATGCCACTGTACTCTATTCTAATGAATTATTTTTCTTACATGAAAACCATAGGTTGGAAAAGTACAGTTTGCTGATCCAGTTGATGTACTTTGAGATCTATACAAGAATTTTATAAATATGAAAATAAAAAAGGATTGCATTCCAATATTAGTTAACCAACTCTTTTTCTTTCAGGCAGACTTTGTTCCAAAAAATGTTTTCCCTATTGCTCATAAAAAGCAAAATAGTACGTGCTTGCCCAGGGCCAGCCCAAGACCTCCCAGTGCTTGAGGCTGCATGCCCCTGTGGTCACCTCAATCCCCGAAATGCTGACATTGCATGCGCACACACACCCATGGATGTGAGAAGAAGGCAGGCATGCAGGTGAACAAGCAGGTGCACACTGCCCCCATCCCCTTTACTTACCAGGAACACAGTGTGTAACCTTCCCTGCCCCATACTGCTTCTGTGTGATATAGTTCTGTTTTGTTATCAAATAGGTGGTGCAGAACAGACAGTCCATGCTCCTAGTAAGTAAACTAAAGGGAAGGGGGGTGGGCTCCAAATTTCCTGTCCCTGCCTACCTGGTGCTTCGTAAGCACCAAGTAGCTGGAGAGAGGTGATTTGGAGCATGGCAGCCTTCTCTCCACTTCTTCCAGCAGTGCAGGACGGACTGGGGAGGGGGAAGCACTTTGCTCCATCCTTGCACATGGAGGGGATGCTTCCCTTTAAATTTTAAATGCTGTGCGATTATGGAGAAAGGGGAGGAGGTAGCAAAGAGCTCTTTCCTCACGTGTTCCCTGTAAACTTTAAATTCTTTGCAAAGACAGAGCACAGGGAGGGAAAGATGATCCAATTGGACGATCCATCCAATTCAAGCTTGGGGAGTGGGGAGTGGGTCAGTGCAGCTTGCAGCTGACTGGAGGGAGGCGGCAGCAGAGTTGGGGTGAAGGACCCCCCCAACCGCCACCCCCCAACCTGCCCTGATGAAAGCTGCATCATGTTGCTTCATGGCTGGGCCAGCCATGCACCAGTGGTTTAGGAGTTACCTTTGCTCAGCAATATATCTCCGTTCTGTTTTTGTAATATATAATAGAAATGGTATTTTTTTAAAAAATAAAAAAACAGAAATTTACAACTACTATAACTAATCAGAATACCATGCTTCAGCCAAAAACGTCTTGTGACTATTTCCACATATGACCACTGATACATTTTTATTCTACTTTCAAGAAATGGTCAACATATGCATTGGCATATCTTGAGATTGTGGCATATTAGTGGATCACAAAGACCAGTGACCTCTCCATATTTTAGAACCTTTTTCTCTAAGCCAGCAGTTCTCAAACTGTGGGTCGCGACCCACCATTGAGAACTTTAGCTGTCTCCTGCCCCCTTTAGGGGTGGGGTCAGCATGGCAGCAGTGATCCGGGGGATCGCCATCGCTGCAAAATTACCCGAAACCACCCCCTCTGTACTTACTGGGACTTGGGGGAGCTTCAGGGAGGCCTGTGTGACCCTCTGCAGGCCTCCCTGATCTGTGGATCGCCGCAAAACAGCGATCTTCGGGTGCTTCCGGTTTTCGCCGTTTTGCGGCGATCCAAAGATCAGGGAGGCCTGCAGAGGGTTGAGCAGGCCTCCCCAAAGCTCCCCCAAGCCCCAGTAAGTACAGTGGGGGTGGTTTTGGCGGCGGTGGTAGCGATCCCCCGGATCGCTGCCGCTGCTGGCCCGGCCCCCGCAAACACTCAAAGTTCTCCCTGCGAACTTTGAGAACCGCTGCTCTAAGCCATAGGACATCACAAATTGTGATAGGATAGAGACTAGTAATGTTGTGACAAAGGAAGGATAGGATATTGGCTGAAGTTTCACAAAGATGGGGGCAAGGCTAAAAAAAAACCCATCCTTTAGTTATACTTTATGTATTGTACTTTTAGTTCCCTTTGAATTAAGTGCTTATTTACATTTTGTCTGGATAGTATTTTTCCTGAATCCTGCAGCAAACTATTGTTTTCATAGGGCAAAAGCCTTTGTTGTAGGACCTGAATCTTATAGTAAAGAAAGAACTCTGTATTGTCACTCCAAAAGTTTGCAATATGAAATATGTCACTGAGGAAAGCCTTTTTTATTAGTCTTTAGATTGACAGGTTATGACAAAACTGTATTCATATTGCTTGAATACATCTTTTTCTCTAGTTTTACATGCTTTTTGACTTGTCTAGAAAATGACATATTGAGGTTTTCATTTGCTTTAACCAGGTGTGGTTCTCTGTATAGAAGATAGCTGGGTAGAACTGCAGTTGAAAGCGAATGAACCAGTGAAGCTTGGAAAGGCCATGGCCCTTCTTCAGATGGTAGCGATAAGTTGAAAGACTCATTAATCAACAGCCGAGTCACAGGTGTGGTGGCTTTCCTGTAAACTGCCAGCAGACTGTGAAAGTCATATCCAGTACACACTATTGTCAAAGTGGACCTACAAACACTTTTAAACCATTTTCTCCCTCTTACTTTTAGTTAAAAATGTTGTTTTGTAAGAGGTGAATAGGAAAAATAAGTGCTTGTCCTTTGTTCAAAAATAGGGTTGTTGTTTTTTCAGAAAAAGCATATTCAAGGCTATTTTCATTTCTGCAGATATCTGCATCAATTTACATGCACTTAGTGGCGCGAGCTGTATATATTTAGTTGTGGGTTTTTTTTAATGTGCTTTATCCTCCAAGGCTCTAGGTGGGTTACTGTAATGAATAATACAAAATAATCCTTTTTTATGACAGTCTTCATTTATGATGTTATTGAACTTTAATATTCATAAGCACAATAGCAAAAAAATCCGAGTGTCAGGAAACAGAGTTCCATATATGACTGTGCCAAAGTATGTTGAAGTATAAGGGCTTCTGTTGCAAATGTGTGGTATGGTGGTGCTGAATATTGGAAAATGTAGTACAGTACGTATACTTCTGTACCTCAGTGGAGGGAAGGGAGAGATCTGTGTGTACAAAAACAAATTTGATATTTGCTGCTGTGCAGGCAGGTGTCCGAGATGAGGTTCAACCAGAAGCACTGACTACAGGATACTGCTCCTCCTGCAGCATCCTCTTGTGTGAGAAATGTCTGTTTGCCAAACCTGCCTATGGCTCTTGTTGGACTGAAGCTGTTGTCCTGAATGTGGTAGAGAATTAAATGGCCTTTTTCTGGCCTCTGTTTTGGATTGTTCTTTCCGTTATTGTTTTAATTTGGTAATTACACCCTTTTAAGAAATTACACTGTAAAATAATATGAAAATGATCTTATTAATTATATTAATAAAAGAAAACTTACAACCACTTCTATAGAGCCAAACCTTTTCCAGTGAAGTGTTAATGAAATTAACAATACAAAGATATAATAACTTTTCCTAGAATCATTATATGAGTAATTTAACAACACATTTGCCTAAAAACTGTGTAATACTGCATAAAGTTAAACCTCTGTAAATGCTATGTAGAAAGAATCAAAACCTTTTTTTATTGTTTCTCAAGTACAAAGAAATCTTTTGAATGTGGAGTAGTAGCATCTCCTAAAAGGTGAATTTTCTCCATCATTACTCCCACTTTTAAATAGCTAATTAAATATTCCTCTTGTGGTTTTACATTCTTTTCCCACCATTAAAAATAGCATTTAATGTACTTATTTAACTCAGTGTAAAAAATATTAAAAGACAGCCCTTTCTGTTCACTGTAAAAATTTATCAGAGATTCAATGGCGTTGCGTGAAATACTGTACTACAACAAAACAGTTTAGAATTTAACTTTTAAAATAACTTCCTTTTCTAAATCATTGTTCTGTAAAACTTGAGCCATATGTTGATGAATTAGTCAGAAATCAGGAACTCAGATGAATGACCAGGAAGATGTTCTCATTTGGAAGATTTACAGCGCAATCCTATCCCCCATGAGTATTGGTGCTGAAGGCCTCAGCGCCAGCGCCGGGTATCACAAATGCACCATAAAGCACATTGCAACACGCAACGAATAGGCGGCACCAAGGCCTGCGCCACCAGCCCACTGGACAACGCTGGACCCAGAGCCGTGGAGTGGGTAAGTCCCGCTTCGAGCTGTGCAGAGCCTTGGGGAGGGCGGGGATGGGTGATTCGGACCTGGGAGGGGGGTGGGACCTGCATCCTCATTGGACACTGTATCCTATCCTCCCCCCAGGCCTCGAGCCCCAACACGGGGCTGCTTGGTTCTATGCCAGCTAAAGAGCTGGTGGAGAACCGAGTAGCTCCATGACTGCAGCTGGGGTTTTACCTGAGGTAAGTGAGCAAATGCCGGTTACCCCAAGTAGACCTACAGCCAGGCCCTTCCCCAGATAGGATTCAGCGTGGGCCGTTTGACCCACCCTGAACACCCTACTACGCCATGGGAGGATAGGATTGGGCTGACAGAGTCTTATTTGGTATCCAGAAAGATTCAATAATTTTGAGCATATGTAAACATGAGGTTTAGGATTCTCAAGATACCCTGACCTGACAGTAGGAAACATGGGCTGCATGTATTCAACTTTGTCAGGGGGCTGATCTTGAGATTTGCCACTGATACTGTCTGATTCCTTTATTAATCATTCTTATGCATCTTAGTTCCAGGCCTGGAATTCTTCATTTGGTTTCTTTTGTTGCTTTGTTCAGAGAGGATAACTTAGTACCACCGAGGATTTGGGTAACTGACAGCCCAATCCTAACTCCAGGGCTGTTGCAGCTGAGCCAATGGGGTGTGTTGCATCCTGCAGTGGGGGCGGGGGCAATCATGGAGGCCTTCTCAAGGTAAGGGAACATTTATTCCCTTACCCCAGAGCTGCATTGCTGCTGCATCAGCACTGGAACGTTGGTTAGGATTGGGCTGTGAGTCTAGCTGGTAAACTATCCCTACCCAAAGTATTGCATAGTTTACTGACTACATCTGCTTTGGGATGAATCATGGTAACTATGCTGTATCCCTAGAGACTGAATATATAAGATTTATAAAATCATTTCTCAACAATATAAGAATAGGCTTACCAGATCTCCAACCGGGACAGAGTGCTAGACCTTTAGGAGAAGGAATGTGGGCAGGTGTAGCTTGTTAAACCCTTAGAGCACAATCCTAGGTCTACTCAGAAGCAAGCTCCATTGTGTTCAATGGGGCTTGCTTCTGAGTAGACATGCCTGAGATTGTGCTCTAAGCAGGGTTTAACAAGCTGCACCTGCCCACATTCCTTCTCCTAAAGGTCTAGCACTCTGTCCCAGTTGGAGATCTGGTAAGCCTATATAAGAATATACTGACAGCCCTACTAGTTCATCCAACCCAGAAACCTTTCTCTGATCATAGTAATCTGATCAGTGTCTAGATCCATATTCTTGAAGAAAGGAGTCACCTACCCCATTTTTTGTCTGAGGACTCTTTTGAGCTTCACTGTTTTTCTCTAGGAATGTTGAAGCAATTGGCTCATTACTGCTCTGTGATGTCCCAAGGCCCTCTCCCCACCTGAGTGTTTCAGAAGGCACTGAGCTGACTTCAAAACCTTCCAGAGCTTTGTCAATCATTCTGCCCCTGCCCTCAAGTGGGGGAGCCCTGTGCACACCATCTGTGTTCCCTGTAGCTCCCTCTGGGGAGTGCACAAAGCTCTATGGTGACTGTGCGGGGGAGCTCTGGAGCTTCTGGCAATGATGTTGCCATCATCACCGAGCTTCAGAGCAACAAGAGAAGCTAAGCTGCACGAGACCTCAACTGCAACTGCACGGCTGCACAGCTTACAGGTAACGGTGTGCACTATGTGCCTCAAGGGCAGGAATGCTCAGATCATCAGTTCTTCTTTCACCATTGTTACAGCATCATCTTTAGCAACGTGTCTTCTTTGTCTTTGGTTCCCTAAGTTGACAAAAAGAAAGAAAATGAACAACTTCTACTTCCGTTTAAATTTATTTCCAAGTTTAGTGTCAGGGTTGGTTTATTCTTACAACAAAAAAATGGTTAGTTTTTTTCAGATCTGCGGAACAATACCGATACTTCATGCTTCCTTTTGGCATCTCCACATCACCAAAAGGTATTTACGAAGTGTATTGCAGCATTTCTTTAATGTCGAGAGATTTTTCCATATCTGGGTGATTGGCTTGGCTTATACTGGCGGAAACCAAGTAACTCCATCAGAAATATTTAGACTTCCCTCCTTTGGAGCCCACTCAATGCATCCAGTTCATAGGTATCCTGTTGGATACCATTCACTGTTGTATCTGTCTTTCGGGTTCAAGAGGACAAATCCTGGACTACATGGCATCTACCGCAGACGTCATCTCATTGGCTCATCTGCAAATGAGGTCTCTACAGAGGTGGTTCCTGTCTGTTTTCAGACCTCAAGTATATTACTACCACTGAGTAATAATCTTTCTGGATCCAGTTCTGCAGTCCCTGTGGCGGTGGACCCAAATAATTTTTTCAGGGCATTCCCTTCTATTCCAAATCACAGTTGAGGACAATAATCACCAACACTTGAGGATCGAGAACCTATTGTGGATCTCGTATAATCAGTTGAGCCTGGAAAGTGAGGAAAAGAGTTTGGAATCCCTTGCCATCCTCAAAGCACTGTGATCCTTCCTACTATTTCTCAAGGGTCATGTAGCACAGATACTTAGCACAGCAGTCATACACTACATAAACAAAATAAGAAGGTACAGATTTGAAGATATTCTGCACCTAGGTGTGCATGATTTGGAATTGGTGCATCAAACAGTGTATTGCCAAGGTCATCAGCAGAATAAGAAAGTTCATCATAGACTGTACCCTGGTAACACGTGATGGCTGAAGCATATCTGGTTCACAACCCTGCTCAAGATTTCAAGGAGCAAGTTCATTCACCTTCCACTGCTGCCAGATCTGTTTTCTCAGAATTAAGGTTGAATATTACACCACAGCTTCAGGACACTGATGCTGACAGCGTGGAGGATCTGATGCTAGTCAGTATTGAAGGGGAGCTGAAGAGCATCTTACCTTATTCAAGAAAGTCTTTGACTCATAAAACGTACGAGGAAAGTGGAAATGTTATTGAACTTATGCATCCTCTAAGAACTTCCAATCACAAAACATCTCTCTCCACAAAATCTTCAAATATAGCCATCACCTTAAGTCTACCTCTTCCTTGAGAGTCCACTTTGCTGCTACCTCAGCATTTCATCAGGCAATAAACAACACACCTGCTTTTAGTTTTATGCACTCTTTGGCCAGAAGATTATAAGGGTCTAAATAATCTGCAACTACCCATCAAACCTCCATGACCATCATGGAGTTTGTCCATCATCTTGTTCAGTCTATGGGAAAGCCATTTGAACCTATGGCTATATTGGATCTATTCCTACTCACTTTTGAGGTGGTTTTTCTGATAGTCGTTACTTCAGTGTGGCTGGCCAATTAATTGTGTGCCCTATGCTCTGATCCTCCATTCATCAGATTTCATCTGGATAAAGTGGTGTTGAGACCAGATACTATCTTCTTATGTAAGGTGATAATTCCACATTAATCAAGACTTGTTTTCTTTCAAAACCTGACTTCAGAGGGAGAGAGCTCTATATACCCTGCATGTTAGGACAACTCTTTCTTTCTACATTCATACAACTGCATCATTTTGGGCAGACAACAGGCTTGTTATCTGTGATTAGGGACCCCAAAGGGGCAAGAATGTTTCTACCCTCACTAGGTAGAATGTTTGAAGAATATTTCAATGCTCACTGGGTGACAAAGACTATCTTCCTGGCTGACCCAGGTCGCTGAGGAACAGCCACCAGCCGAGGAACAGCCACCAGCCTCCGTGATATGGCATTCAACCAGAGCGATTTCATCCTGTACTGCGAGTCTTAGAGGTGTTCCACTCTCAGGGCTTTGGTGAGCAGCACAATGGCCAATTCCATCAACCTTTATCAAGCACTGTGCCTTGGACATGAGATCAAGGGCAGATGCCTCATTTGCGTGGACTGTTCTGTAGAACTCATTATCAACCTGCACCCACCTCCAGGGTGAGAGGAAAACTGGCTAGTCTGTATTACGTGTAATTGCACAGAAACCACAGATGTTGCTTATTTGTAACTATGGTTCTTTGAGTGGTCATCTGTGCAGACATATAACTCACTTCCTTTGGCAGGTCTGACTTGAGTGTTGGATCTGTTTTCAAATGCTATGTTTGAATTAAAGAGATGGTCTGCAAAGGAATTGAGCCTTCTTCTTGCTCTCGAGGCACATGGTATTCACAGGGCTTCCCCGCTTGAGGGCAGGGGCAGAAAGCTTGACAAAGCTCTGGGAAGTAGCCTCTGCATATATGCAGAACTCCACTATGCGTATCTGCACACTTGAAGAACTATACAGATAAGCAAGCAGTCATTCTGTCAACATCTGTTGGATTATTTATTTTTAATTAATTAATTAATTAATTAATTAATTTTAAAAAAACATTATACCCCACCTTATCTTTTGCCAAGGCAAATGCTCAAGGCGGCTTACATAATTGAAAACAATACTTTTATCATAACTTAAATTCAATTATGATAAAAATACATAATTGAAAACAATACATAAAATAAGTTAAAAACAATAAAAACCACTGGGGGCTGACAATATAGAGCAGAAAAGCAACGGAACAAAACATATTTATGTTTATTATTGAGCAGCAAGCACTCTTAATGACTATTTGTTTATTTAATAAATGTTTATCCCACCTTTTCCCCACTTACGTCGGCACCCAAGGCAGCTAACAAAAAAAAATAACTTTTTAAAAATCAATACATAAAACAAGCCATCACTGCACATAAAACCATAATGGTAGAGCAATAAAAAGCAGCAAATTAAGAGCAGCTGAAAAAATTGTCATCAGAACAGAAGTGGACACATAAAAAGCAGAGCAGCAGTGCCCAATAAAGCAACAATGATCAATGACAATAAAATGACAAAGGTAGCAATAAGAACAACAGTAAAACACTCAGACAATGAGCAGCAGCAAGGCCAGAGACCCATACACCATCCAAATCATAATGAAAATGCTAAATGAAACAAGTTTTCAACAACCATCCCCTAGAATCCTTCTAGGGAGGGAGCCATTCTTATATCATATGGGAGAGAGTTCCATAGCTGCGGTGCTGCCACAGAGAAGGCCCTGTTTGTTGCTGCTGCTCCATTGGGAGCATCACACACAAAAGGACCCCCTCAGAGGATCACAGGGGATGGACTATATGGCCAGACTATATGGGAGAAGACAATTCCTCTTTAAAGGGCATAGTCCGCGAGCACCACTTTCTGGGACCTGTCAGCCAAGATGGAACAAAACACTGCCTCCAAGCTCCAACTCGGTTAACCAGCCCAGAAGGACACCATGGTCAATGGTGCTGAAAGCCTCTGAAATGTCTAGCAGGACCAACAGGGACCCTCCCTGTCATGTTCCCAGTACTGGTCATCCACCAGAGCGACCAAGGCTGTTTAAAAACCTGGCCTGAAAAGCCAGACTGAAAGGGATCCAGATAATCTGTTTCCTCCAGGACTCTCTAGAGCTTTGACACCACCATCTGTTTGATCACCTCGCCCAGATAAGGGAGGTGTGAAACAGGCCAGAAATTATCCAAAATGGTGGGTTTACGGAGGATTTCTGCCACCATTGTGTCTGTGGAGAGCCACCAACCTGAGTTTTTCATCTGGGTGAACAATTTTATCTGAGAAGTTCCTTGCAAATTTGTTACAGTGAGCTGCCATACACTCATCATCCTCCTTCCTCTGAGGATAGAGCAGGCCCTGCACTACATGGCAATTGGACGTACGTACGAGGTGGTGGAATAAGGCCTTAGATAATACTCAATGTTTATCGTTTATAGCTTCCTTCATAACTGGAAAAGAAAGAGGAATTCAGGGAGCATAACTTATGCTAACTGAAAAATGAAGACAATTTAGCAGCAGACTTGATTATATACTTACAGGAAACTTGACTGAGAATACAAAGTGATACAGGTTGCAATCCCATCACACTTTCCTGAGAGTAAACCCCCTTGAACTCAATGGACCTTACTTCTGAGTAGACATGCATAGGATTGCACCGACATGAAGCTAGAACCAATAAGAATGCTGAGGTGGTTCTCCCATTGAAAGCTCTTGGACTGCCCTAACAAAGGCAACCTAAAGGTTAATGGTTCACAGAAATAGTATTTTGTTCCCCAATGCAGAACCCCAGACAGAGTAAGTTTAGGTTTGTCTTAGCAGGAGAATACTGTACATATTTGAGATGATTTGCTAGCATCTAGGAATGTCAGCAAACAGTAGTTACGTGATGTCTGCAACTTTAATAATGGATTATGTTTAACTCGGACAATTTAATATATTTTATTCCTAATTCTATGTGACATGTTATTTTATATTATATTTTCAAAGTACTTTGCAAGTGAAGGTTCTCCCTCATTGCACTTCCTCACTATATTTTAATTTGGGAAAGTCTAGGAAACAGGACTCAGAATATATTATGCAGCAATGGCATTGCTGTTTTTTTCTGGATGACATGTTGCGTAGAAGTACTTACAGGCAGCTCAATCCTGTGTAAGGATACACAGCTGGCCTAAAGTGCCAGCCACTGTATCCTAAGCCCATTCCCGGGCCATGGCGGCATGGCCCAGGAACACCTTGGGAGAAGGGGACATTCATCACCTTCCTCGAGTGTAGGGCTGCCCATGGGCCTCCTTGGATGTATGCCAGCTCTGAAGCTGACGTACATCCGAGGTGGAGGAGTAAGGCTGAACTGGGTTGGGAAATGGCAATTGGACGTACATCCGAGGTGGCGGAATAAGGCCGAACTGTGCCAGGAAATGGTAGAGGATATCCCTGCCCTCTCCCAGCCTGGCAGATGGCCAATGGCCACACACCCCGGTCTACCCCTGCCTGCCCTCCCCCCGCCCATGCACCGACCGGTGCAGGATGTACTTCCACTGGCGGCCATGGGGTCTGGAGGGTGGCAGAATGAGGGCTGCCGGCCTCCACGCCAGCGGCCCTTACAAGTCATCTCAAACGTGAGCCCGTCGCATGTTTGCGATGGTTTAGAGCTGCGAAGCACACGTTCCACCGCTCTAAACTTACACAGGATTGCACCGTTATTTTTGTAAGTTTGATGAGCTACATCTGTTGGTTACACTTGTTTTGGATCTTTCAAGCTTGAGATCTGGTAGCTCTCTATGTGCTCTTAATATGCATATTTTTGAAATAACATGATTTACAAATTAATACAGGAAGTGAGATTTGTACAGGCTCATTTTTGGAATAATGTGATCAGTTAGGTGCTAATTAGTTGCTAATGAGAAACCTCCTTAGATGCTGGCAGTTTCCTATCTTCTCTAAAGCCAGAAGATAAAGAAGAGACAAAGAGAATGCATTCATAGAGCTGCTTTCCCAACATCAGCTCCTCCACCCTCCTTGGAACAGTTTGATAAGAAAGGAAGTTAAGCAAGTTCCACCTCCATAAGGAAACTGCTGTAGTTGCTCACTCACTCCATCTGTGATCATTGGTTAGCAGTACTGTATGTCACATTTCCCAAGGCATCTTGCACTCTGGAGCTGTAAATCACTACATTGAAAAAGCATCGCTCCTTTCTGGCCTCTGGAAAAGAGAGGCGTCTCTGTTTTCTGGAGAGATGCCTGGAAGCCACGGATCCTTCACTTTGGAGAAGGAGGGTGACAGGATCCCAACATTACACTGTAAGCTACAAGTTGCTGCATCTCCACACCCAGCCTCCTCCTGGCTCTCAGCCTCAACCTGCAATCTGCCTTTTCCTTTTCCTCTCTCTCTCTCTCTCTCTCTCTCTCTCTCTCTCTCTCTCTCTCTCTCTCTCTCTCTGTGCTGCTTAATTTCCTTGCTGGCATCTTTGTTTTCCCACTTTGCTTTCTCAGCCATCAACATCAGTAGCCACTCCCACTTCTAGTAGCCATTCCCACTCCTTCCTCAACCCTCCCCCTACACCATTTTTGTGAAGCAGATGTCACCAGTCAGCAGTGTGAATGTTAAATTACTTTTCCCCTAACCCACACCAATCATATTGTTTGCTATGGGAAAATCCATTTTCATTTACACATTTTTTATATCTGCACCATTTTTCAGGAACGCTAATCTTGCTTAAGTTGAGTGCTACCTTATACCTCCAGATTGCTTGTTTCATGCACATCAGAGGACACTATGTAATAATACTTAAAATGCATATATGGTGTTTGATGTCCTTACAACAACCCTGTAAGGTACGTGGACGCCCATATTGTAGCTGAGGAGCTGTGGTTGAGAGGATGTGGCTTGCTCAAGCCCACCTAGTGAGTTCATGGCAAAGGCAATAAACATACTGTCTATTAAGTTTGGAATGATTAAGAGGGTAAGTCAAAGACTTCATAGAAAAAGTGGGTTTTGAGCAGGAATGAGAAGAGACCTGGCATGATATGTATTTCTAGGGAGTGCTGGTGATGTATGTATTCCACAGAGCAGATAGCAAGGGAGAATTGAGTGTTGTCATATTAGAGAGCAAAAGTAATGGGGTTACTGAAGGTGATAGAGCTGCATTGTTTAACTAGTGATATACGGTATCCCAGTTTCTGAATGGGATCTCATAATGGTGAACTGAAGTGTTCACCTTACTTACTACTTAAGTGGATAACTCCGTGGACGTATGGATCCAGTTGTATTGGGGTTAACCTTAACCACCATCTAGAGATGTTGGAAAAATTTGGCAGGCTCAGGTTCAGTGAAGAATTCTCAGAGCTTGGAAAAGCCCCCACCCCCACCCCAAGGAAAGACAAACTTCCCAAGCACCAAGAATTCTTCTGAGCTTTCCTCCCTTCCTGCAGGCTTCTTACCTTTTTCAATGGTGGTAGTGGTCGTGGCAGCCGCAGCAGCTGCCAAAATGTCTAAAACCTAAGCCAATTTTTCTCTCCCTTTCCCCCCTTCTCTGTTGTGCAAATTCTGCAATGTGACAGGCTTTACATTCAGCAGCTTCACTTCCCTCCACATTTCTGCTGTAGATCCTGTTCAGAATTTACTAATACAGCGGGCCCTCGCGGATCCACTATTCGTGGATTTACTTATCCATGGATAGTGGGAGCCCCCACCCACGTGCCCCACTGGGCAGTCTTTTACCTTAATTCGCTGCTCTGTGTCTTCCTTTAAACAGATGCTATAAGCAGCAGCACTGGAACTGCTTCCTGTTCCTCGGCTGAGCCTCTCTAGCACTCAGCCAGCATCTGTGCTATAAGCAGCATGCTGCTGCTTATAATGTCTGTTTAAAGGAAGACACAGAGCAGCTAATTAAGGTAAAAGAATGACCGGTGGGGTGCAGAGGGGGCGTTCGCCCCATCTGCGATTCTCTGGTATCCGCCGGGGGGGGGGAGGCTGGAACGGAACAGGGACCAGGGTTCTCATGTACTATAATTTGAAAATTCAAAACTAGGGCTGCTCATTAATAGGAAATGTGCTTTATTTTCCGAGTTGCAGCCTATAGCTTTTTGTATAGTAGGACCAGATGATATTCTGAGTGCTCATTAGAGGTGTTTGGGTTTGGGCTGTCCATCTGATAGCCTCATGTAATTTATATGCACTGTTCTGTGTCCTATCAGTAAGGGACAGTGTGTGGACTGGACAAGCCTATGAAAATGTCTGCATGTGTAACATTGTGGTTTCAAAGGCAGAGCAAGGAAAGTATTCTGTTTTTCTTTGATAATTCATAACTACTTACTGACACCATTAATAATTATTTACTTGACATATCTTTTTGACAATTATATTTCAGTGTTTCTGAGGTTTTATATTTTGCTAATAAATACAGCATGCAGCATGAATATTTGTTACTGGCTGCCACTGGGGAAACCTTGCCCCCAATCCAGGAATTATTAAAGTATATAATGGCAGAGTTCTTATATCCTGCATTCTGTCATAGATATGTCTTGGCTTGGTGACTGCTGGAATGCAGGTTTTTCATATGAGACAGACGTCATGTTTTGAGTTGTTTGGGATCAATGTAAGTGTCCCCTTTTCAGACTTTTTTCTAGTACTTAATGTGTCTTATGGCACAATCCCATGTTCAGCTTGCGCTGGTGCTGCAGCCTTGGCACTGGCCTAGGGTATCGCAAACGTGCCACAAAGTTTGCATTTGCAAAAGTGTTGCTTGTGGCACCCGGCAAGTAGGAGGCGCCAGTGTCGAGGCTTGCACTGCCCATCCACCGAGGAGGCTAGAGGACAGCGCCATGGAGCAGGTATGTTCTGCTCTGAATCGTGCTGGAAGGGTGGGGAGGGAGTGTAATGGAGTGGGGAAGGGCAGATCGGGCCTGGGAGGGGGTGGGATTGGTGTTGCTTTTGAACACCGTATCCTATACTCCCTCCCGGGCCTTTCCTCCTTGCACGGGGCTTCTTGGGTCAGTGCCAGCAAAATAGCTGGCGCTGACCCGCATAGTCCCATAGCGGATGCTGGGGTTTTACCCAGGGTAAGGGGAGAAGTGTCCCCTTACTCTGAGAAGACCCCCAGCCTGCTCCTCTCTAGGATAGGATACAGCATGGGCCTGGTGCCAGCGTGGATAGGATTGGGCTGTTAGACTAGGTATGTATAACATTTCAGCTTCTTGTCTAAGCCTCTGTCAATGAGTTAGACCCAGTCTTCTCCACGTTTATGATACAGACTTGGACCTAAAGAGGTATTTGGACACAGCCAAGTGTTTAGGCATGGCCAGGAGTATCTTTGACGTCTTTTTGTGTGGTAGACCTTCATGTCATATCACAAACTGATCTTCATAATGACATGATATGAAAATCTATCACTCAAAAGAAATATGTCAACAATTCTACTGGACATGCCCAAACAGCTATTTGGATCCAAGCCACATACTCCAACAGCTGCTTTTTTTTCAAGTTATCAAACAGATCGTATTAATTTTGACTGTTAAAATTAACCAGTAACAATTTCTGGCAATTATATGCTATGTACACAGAATTATCATAACTTAGATTACAGAAACTTTGTCTTAAATATTTTGATTTTAAGTCTGCCACCTTGAGTAGAGGTTACTTCTGCTCCTGAATCAGCTGGGTGCTTCCAAAATATCTCACTTCTTTTTAATTGATGATTATTGGCTTATGATTTCTGCTAAAGGCCTTCTACTAAAATAGTCTTTGTTTTCCATGCACATACATGGGAATTACCAAAATTGTATTGACAGAACTGTTGAACAATTATTCTAGGATTTGTATATTACAGTAAAGAGGAAATATTGATCATTAGAATCAGAATGGAGTCATTATTCCATTCCATATAACATTATTTCAAAATGGTTTGGGGTTTATCTAATGTAAATAAATATATGATATTGCAGATGCTGTCTGGAAACATCAGCAATAGTACATCTTCTAGCAGAAGTTGTTTCTCAGTGTGGACATGATACGTTCTCATGGCTGATGCAATGATTGAGTTACTATGGTTCTTTTATGTACATCTATGCCTCTGAAATTATTGTAGAAAAGGAACAAATGCTGAATGACATTCTTTGTCCTGTATATCAGCATTTGCTAACATTCGCACGACACATTTGCAGTATAGAAACTTTAGTGCAGTTGAAATTAATAGCTGTAATAATAACGGCATTAGTATGTGTAGCCAATCTAAGGTTCAGTTTTTTAATTTCTTTGTGTGCTTAATATCTAACAAAAATGACGCTGTTTGTTTCTCAGGACAGATTTGTCACTTAATGTTGAAGAACTGTATATTTGCTTTATTTTTAGACTTTACCATTTGCATGGGATGTTTTGACTATTTTTGCTCTATAGTTTTAAATGTGTGGGAACATTAGATAAGGATCTTTTTTATATTTAAATGAGCAAGCTTTCTGTCTAGCAAGTGTCTCATTGTCACAATGTCACCACATCTCAAGATTTGACCTTTTGCACCATATGGATTCATGATAGTCCACATATTTTTACAGACCAGATTGCTTTTGTCCCTCCGCTAGGGGGTATCAAAGCCTTTTGGACAAGAATTTTCAAGTACTGATAGATTTGTAAAAACAAAACTAATTTTTTGCATATACTTTGCACCGCCAGATGTCGCAAAGGCTTCATTGATGAAATGTTTTTTATCCAAAATGTGGCACTACTGGTATTGTGTTTGAGGGGGCATAACAGGTCACTAGATTGTCCTTCAAACATTTGATTTACACATTCACGAATAGGTCAAGATGAGAAGATAACCACATGTCTGACATGGATGTTACTGCCTTTTAGACAACTGATGCAGTTACTTTAGTCAGTGGAATCCTTATTACTCTGAAACTATCATAACTTAGTTTTTTTCTTCTTCTTTTAAAAAGAATGGTTCCTAATGTTACCTAATAAAAACAGAATACTTTGAAACTGGATCTTTTATAGATTCGTGTTGAGATTTTTTCTGTTTCTACCAACTGTTGGCCAAAATGTATAGGTCATGTTTTTACAAAATCTAGAATAAGTAGTACAGAATGAATTTCAGCTGAGCTTAACTGTATCCATAAATTGAGAGTTCTACAAGGAGAATTGGGGAACAAGAATTTGATTGAATTTTGTTTAATTGAGACTGAATGGGAATGGTAGTGGATAATGTGCTCTTCCTTACTGAGAGAAAATATGGTGTTTTTCGACATGTCTCCAGAATGAATGGGAGGCCTGTCAAAAAACAAAACAAAAAACTCAAAAAAACCTCTGAGCTACACATTGTATCTCATAAAAGGAGAATTAACATAAGTATATCAGTTTATGGCTCAACTTTTAGTCTTGTTAGATTTATTCAGAATATCATAAACTTTATATTGCAAAGCTAGTATTATCTTGTGTTTTGGAAAAAGAAACGAATATTCACCGAAATTCATTGTACATTTTAAAATATATTTAGCTCAATAAATGCCAGTTCAAATGTCCAAAATATATATTGATGTGCAGCTTCAAATGAAATCCCAGGTAATTCTAAGAATTTAAAGTGCATTATTGAACAAGTTACGTCCTCTTTTTTGTTTAATGGGCTCTACTTGTATACAGTATGTCGTAGCTGTCAAAATAACACATGGAATATGTATTTGGTCTAACTCAATTATGATTCCTTGATAATAAAAAGAAGTTTTTCTTTCTATGAATGTACAATATATTAATTGTGCAAACTGTTAAGTTTCATTTATTAAAGTTTCATCACAATAACTGTGACCTTGCTATGTTGAAATCAGTGAGAGTTTTGGTATTGACTTCATGGAAGCAGGATTGTACTTTAAATGTGCAAACCAAAATTATTTGATAGTGGTCATTTATTTAATTTATATATAGGGTATCTCATCATGCACCTTATAGGGTTAAATATACATGATCTGCGCCTGATTGCTGCACAACCATAAATCCCCTATTCACTAGATAAGTACATTAACCTTTATTGTGCTTGGTCAAAAGGTGAATTTGCTGGAATTATACTATTTGTGTGCTATGTCTGTGTCTCTCTCTGTGTGTGTATACACACGCACATACACACACACACTCTTTGGGTGACCATGAGTCACTCATGAGACCATCTTACAAGGCCATTGTAGAACATGTATATGTAGCAGGATGTATCAAAAATCTGGTGATAATTAACATTTCCCAATAGTTCTTAAGATTTTAAAATGTTCTGAGGAAAATATCAGAACATTTTATAATTTATTATTTAATTTAAACCAGAGTGCCTTATATAAACCTTCACATGTTATCGTAATTTCTTTTATTACCCAGTAAAAATAATTTATTCTGTCTTGAATATAAATATCAAGAACAAACCTTGTGACACTGACGTTTCTGACATTTCCTGACGAGTCTTCCAAAACCTTATCACTTAACAGTTGATGTCAACATTCACTTAGTTCCTGACATTTACCATAACATATACTTACATAATATTGGTGTGCACGTTCATATATTTCTTTGGTATTCAGATTGGCAAAGTATGCATGGGCACATAGATTAACATTCAAAAAGTACGCATGCACATGTGAACAATGCTCACTCCACTAAAAGAGACAAAATACTGCTTAATATCTAAAGTTGGAAAGATTTGGTGTAATGGTATTCTGTTATAAATATGTCACTAGTTGCATGTATTTTATGCCTGTTTCTGTATGTGAACTCTATCGTTGAAGAGTGTCATTTTATATCGTATTTGCATAAGCACATTCATCAACGTTTGTTCTTTTTTCAATTTATGTGACCATGACCATTACATGACCATTCTCATCCATGTCATAACTGTAGATAACGTTCATATTAGTGTACATTGGCATGCTTACTATACATGCATATTATAGTAAGTATATGGCTTACTATATAAGTATAGTATATTAAATTTTAACAAAAGTTAATATTTAACTTTGAATTTAACTAGCATGTTGCAAGATTGGCTCAACTTAAATGAGCTGTTGAACTCATTTAATGTTGTAGTGCATGATGAATAATTTCTAAATGGTATTGATGTTGAAATAGGACATATGTTGTATATTTTTCTAATGCATATATGAAAAATTATTTAACAAGAAGGGGCTAACATTTTTAACAGAGCTTGCTAGACCAAAGTTAAAGTGAAAATGGGCAAACTTAAGAATGTACAGTATCGCCAAACCTATCTCCAAACTTATCTCCAAATAGTATCTCCAAACTCCAAACTACAGTTTCTCCAAACTTTGAACAACGTTACAGTTGATCATGGATAGTATTATTTGAAATACAGTGATCTGTACTATATTGTAGTACTTCGGGGGTTTGTATATGGTACCCCTTCTTAAATCATTGATTTAATTATAATTCTATGTATTTGGCAGGGGACAGAATTTCAAGTAGTGAAATCCTTAATGTGGTAACAAAGACTGATATGTGCACTTACTTGGGAGTAAGTTCCACTAAACTTACTGAAATTTATTTCTGAGTAAATATGAGAGGCTTGGACTGTAATTTAAATTTGTGTAGCATGGTTACTAGAACATACATTTAAGTGTAATAGCAACAAAGAATATTTATTTTCTGCAAGTTATTGTAGGTTTTATTTTTAAACTCTTGGTTTTTTTAAAAAAAATTGCACTCTTTCTCTCAGAGAAGGGCACACTGCATCACAACATATTTAGTTATTTGGTTCTATAATATTGTTACCTTGTTTGAAACACATGGTCTCTCTTGATATACAAGAAAAAAAACTGAATCCATTTCAATAAATTAATAGGGATGAGAATCCCAGTCCATCCTTCTTTTCAGAGGTTCGCATACATTGTAATGAAATGCATTAGGAGTTTTCTTCACTTGAAATCCAAATGAGACCCATTTTGGCTCACACCCTTGACAGTCTCTTTTATAAGCACTGCTGTCTCCTGTTCATGTGTGGGCTTAGTAAAAGGCTTCCTTTGTAAGATGCACAGAGACAATATAATGCCACGAAAGACGAAGGTGTCAAAACACAAAGTTAGAGGCAATCTAATCAATGCCTCCTGATTTTGCCTTTGAAAGCTCTCTTCATTAAAACTCTTTAATTGTGAGGCTTATCTGGAGGTAGAGCTGTTACTTAATATTTTCCAGTGTCATTCTACGGACAGTCAATTGTACACTTTAAATGTATTTTCAATATTCATTGTTTAGTAAGTTGAATGTCTTATTAGCATGGTAGTAATAGAATGACTTCCATTAAAATTATTTGGGGTAATGAGGTACAAATGTGTGGTAGTATCCCCTCCCTCCCGAAAAGTTGAGCTTTTATGCTACACTAGGATAAAATCATAGTGTAAAATATATATTTAACGCACATTCATACTTTAAATATGCATTGTCATCTATGTTTTGGGTTAGTTGATAAAATTTGCAATACAATCAGTAATACTGTGTTTAAATACACCAACGTTTATAATTTACAAAATATTGTACCTAAATATAAGTAACTGCTGTTCAGTTCTATATCTTCCATAAAACAGCTTGTTCTAAAATAGTACATACTATTAATGAGATACCCAGGAGTACTTACATGTGTCATGTAAGTAAATATTCTTCAAATTAGTCTTATTTCATATGCATGTTTAGTAATAATCTTATTTAAAAAATCAACATGCAATGCTTTTGTAGCATAATCTGTTTTACAATTTTTCAGAAAAAAAACACTGAATCCCTATAGCTTTATTGCATTACTATTATGAATACTAAATAATTATGAAATAATGTAGAAATGGTCTTATAAAGCACTGTCGGTTTTTGTGTGTATTGAAATTTAAAAGCAATGGATTCAAGCAACTTTGACCTGATTTTTAAATGTCTAGTATAGGGAGTACAGCTGCTCTAGCTTAGTAATTATTTGTGATAGGTTGTTTTTTGAGTCCCATATGTATAAAAGCTCCAGGCCCAACTATCTCATTTGCTGGCACACAAACAGATTCTTCCAGGTGCTGAATATTAAATTTTAATATATTATTTAAATATTAAGAGAATTATAGTTTTAGTAATTTTATTGCTACAGCTGTACTACAAAATATGGTTGCTATTAGCCAGGAAGGGTACATTGGTTCAAAATAGTTCATAGAAGTAAATGTTTGATGTATTATATTGGTTATCATCTAGTACTTGATGCAAAGTAATTTAAAATATTGTACAATTATTTGTGTATAACTTTATTAAACATAATAATTTGTTATAACCATATCATAAATTAAAAGTACTGGGTTCATAGGAATTATATCTGCCTCAAATATAGAATACCATTGTGAGGCCTGTACACATGCTAACTCATGCTGGATTTGTACAGGGCATTCACATTTCTAGCTGCTATGGAGGCCCCACTACCTGTACATGTGTATGTCCAATTGCATCATTATGGATAACACACAGTATTGCCAACTTTTGATTTCAGACATACTAGGGCAAGGGGAGGATTTTTCATGTTTCAGGTGTGGAATGGGGGGGACACACCTGGTGGATCTTCAGTGGAACTTGACAACTCTGCATTCAGGAGTAGTCAATATCAAAAATTAGGCCAACTCTGAAGTAATTTTGAGATACTGCTGACTTTTAGGTCTTCATATCTGCTAGAACACGATTTTACTTGTTGGACCAATGAAATAATTGACAGTTGGCAACCATAGTAACACAATGAAAGATAGCATCTGCTTTTCTTAGTATCATGAACTACTGGAATCTACTGCTGTTCTGGCAGTATGCTTCTGGAAGATATTTGACATCATTGAAATGTAAGTACAGTAAAACCTTGGATTGCGAGCATAATTCATTCCGGAAACGTGCTTGTAATCCAAAGCACTCATATATCAAAGCGAATTTCCCCATAAGAAATAATGGAAACTCGGATGATTCGTTCCACAACCATTTAATCATATAAAAATGATTACAGTAATACAAAATACAGTATAAAGTCAAAATAAAACAAATTAACCTGCACTTTACCTTTGAAAAGAATCGTGGCTGGTGTGAGGGAGACGAGAGAGAGGAGAGAAGGAGGAGTGTAGGACGACTATCGCGAACGTTATTGTGTAGGTGTAGGACGTTATTGTGTAGTATGTCTATCACTAACAGGATCACTGCTATCTGTTGGCTCACTGGACTGAGACTGGGAGATGATTACCCATAATCCCGCAGCGAGAGAGACTACTCGCAGAGGCGTAATGGGCCTCACCGGCGCCTTTCCTCATAGGGCTGCCTCCATGCGCCTTTCCTTCTATGCACGATCGTGAGGGCAGCCTGAGCGTAGTGCCCCACACCCGGAGCAGCTGCTCCTCGGGCTCCAAAACCTACTTGTAATGCAAGACATCGCTTGTTAATCAAGTTAAAATTTCTTATTTTTTTTCTTGTTATGCAAAACACTCTCAAACCAAGTTACTCTCAATCCAAGGTTTTACTGTAAATGCTGTGTAGGACGCTACTTACATTCAAACTCCAATATATGTGAGGCTTATATAATAAGTTTTGATATCTCTGGTTGCCTAAAAGACAACTGCCAGCCCGAACAGAATGGTCTTATAATGCTACTGTTAGAAAGACATTGGGCTACAGTAGTCTCCAAAGAAAAGGAGTTCCACAGTTGAAGTATGTGTATTGAGGCCAGTAAGAACATGGTGCAACTAATATCCTGAAAAATTGATATTTCAATTTTACTGTATATTTAATTGGAAACGAGGATGGTTCAGACTACTGTACACTTCAAAGAACCTGCACATACTCAGAATGCTCTGACTGGCTATAGTACCGGTACCTGTTGAGAGTCTGATAGAGATTACAATAAGCAGGAGAGCCTTCCTTCTGCCCTCTCCTGGCCACCGAACGTACATACGTGTGCCCACCCTATGTACACGGTGACTTGCTTGTTCTATGGTGCTGAAACAATAATCCTTATCATGCTAAAGGGTGTGTGAGTAGCTAGGTGGGGTGGTGCGCCTAGAGAGTAGACTAGAATGAGCCTGTCCAACTGATTGTAGCACCTGTCAGAACCAGTGACTGCTACAACGCTACAACCTGCTAAAATCATCTAACCATGTTGTATCAGTGAGACTTGTTTCTCAGCCTGCAGTTTGGTCCTAAATATTAATCTAGGCAGATCTCCTGGCTGAATTGGTATAGTATCATGACAA
The DNA here is from genome assembly GCA_026170595.1 of Plestiodon gilberti rubricaudatus. Taxonomy (NCBI): domain Eukaryota; kingdom Metazoa; phylum Chordata; class Lepidosauria; order Squamata; family Scincidae; genus Plestiodon; species Plestiodon gilberti. The sequence goes on along the minus strand of JANXHW010000002.1, from coordinate 42,050,474 downwards.
TACCAACATCGCATTACATTGTACATACTGATACAGCTCTCTAGAAATATAAGCACTCATTGCAAACACTTAAGCAAGAGCCAACACATGACTCTTGCCATGGGTCTGCTGCTGAAAACAGCATACTCATGGTGTATTGTCTAAGCTGTAACTTTACAAGTTTTTGTATTGTGCATTTACAGCCTCACCTAGTTTCTCTGCCCCTGCTAGTGGTTGCCAGGATGGTGGAGGATATTCATTACATGGTAGCTATGCTCAACATGGTAAGAGTTTATAAACATTATGGGCCAATAAAGAAAACACATAAGTGAAGATGCTGCCGTCTTTTTTAGAAGCAGCCCTATGACAAGTGTAACATCTAATTTAGGTCTATATGGAACCAATCTCCATATTACCATATTACACAGAATGAAGTGGTATATTTAGGACAAGAGAATTTGGGGCTGGGTCATTTCAGATTGCAGGTGGCTGGTCATCTTTTTGAGTGCTCTCCCACTTTAAAAAAAAAAAAAAAAACAACCTCCTGTATGTAGAGCTACACTAAACCATTCTCCCTGGTGTGCTAGCTTTCTCCACTCAACTTTTACATGGGGGAGTGTTCAAAATATGACCGCCTGCTTGCACTTTGAAGTAGTACTGTCAAGAATCCTACTACTTCGTATCTGAAGAAGGTGAAGGTGACCCCTGACAATTAAGTCCAGTCGTGTCCGACTCTAGGGTGTGGTGCTCATCCCCATTTCAAAGCCGAAGAGCCAGCGTTGTCCGAAGACGCCTCAGTGGTCATGTGGCCGGCATGACTCTCCTTGCCGCAGCGCGTAGCATGCAGCTGGAACACAGAGCGCTGTTTACCTTCCCGCAAGCGGTACCTATTTATCTACTCGCATTAACATGCTTTGGAACTGCTAGGTTGGCAGGAGCTGGCCAAGCAACGAGAGCTCACCCCGTTGCGGATTCGAACTGCCGACCTTTCGATCAACAGTTCATGGTTCAGCGGTTTAACCCACTGCGCCACCTGCTGGCCTTCATATCTACTGCCTCATAAATTCTGTATGGCATTTAAATCAACTTTAAGGCCCCAGTATTAAGTTTATTCCAGCAGCATGGGAGCAGCAGTGACATTTTTCTGGCACCAGTAAAGTACAGTAATAGGAAGAGACTATGCTGTGGTTTCTCACCACACTTGCATTTACCTGAAGTGTTGGTGTTGATGCTTGGAGGAGCCTCATCATGGACTCCTCCCATGTTTCCTGGGGCTTCTCACATAATCCCAGCAGTATGAAATGAAATAGTGCTGCAACAGCTCCCCCACTGCTGGAGTAAAATGAGTACCAGGCCTTATGCTCAGATTATTCATTTTAATAAGATATGGTTGCTGGGATTCACAGTCAAAAGAAATGGCTTGTATATTTTTAAATTTCTTTGATATGTTGTGATTTCAACATAGAGTTTGATACTTTTCATTTATTTAAATAGGGATGTCTGTACCATGCAGAAGGAAGTAGATTAAAGTATATTAAATATGTAGAAATGAATATCACTTAGAACTAGGTTTTGTTGAAAAGTAAATCTTATTCATAGTGAGAAGAATAAAAATTGTATTTCTGAAAAGTTAATATTTGTAGAATACTAAACAGTTTTTTAAATTAAAATTATCCTGTCTCTTTGCAACGGTTTGGAAGATTTTCCTTACTCTCTGCAGTTTTAAGATGGGCTACTAATCCTGGGTGCCAGTCAGCAGCCAAAACTACACTTCTATTTATTACAGCCCAATCCTGTGTAACTCTTGCACCGATGTAACAATAGATCCACCGGTGTAAGTACACTTATGCCAGTGTAACTTGCCGTACACCGATGGACGCAGGACGGACACCGGCATAACCGCCTTGGATACCACGTGTGCACAGTTTGGACGCAGGACAGATGCCAGTGCAACTCTGCTGACGCAGAGGGCATTCTGGTGGGGTCCGAATGCCCCTGGAATGCCCCCTGCGCCAACAGAGTTGCAGTGGTATCTGTCCTGTGTCCGAACTGCACATGTGTGGCATCTGAGGCAGGTTACGCCGGTGTCCATCCTGTGTCCGTCGGCGTACAGCAAGTTACACTGGCATAAGTGGACTTACACCGGTGAATCTACTGTTACACCGGTGCAAGAGTTACACAGGATTGGGCTGTTAATCAGTGTCTGGGTGGGAGAAATTACTAACCCATTAAGCAAATAGCTTTGCTTAACATTTTAGTTGTATCCGCCTACTAGGTAAAACAATTTTGTTCTAATTTAGAAGGAAACACATTCTGAGCATCATTTTTTGAGTCTGCAATCTAACTGCAGAAGTTTTTCACTCAATTAAAAATATATTGTCAAATCTAATGTCATAACAGTTAAAAAAAAAAGTCATAACCAGTATCCTTCGATATCATTATGGCAATCTTTTATGTTTTGAATAACGTTTTGCACAATTTTGTGGCAGTGCATATAAAGAAGCACATTTAATTATATATTTACAGCAGATGCTATACTACTACTACTACTACTACTACTACTACTACTACTACTACTACCACCACCACCACCACCACCACCACCACCACCACAGGTTGAATATCCTTTATCCAAACTGTTTGGGATGGGAAGTTGTCTGGACTTCGGATTTGTCTGAATTTTGAAATATTTGCATAAATATAATGAGATATCTTGGAGATGGGACCCAAGTCTAAACATGAAATTCATTTATATATACATCTTAGAAACATTTCCTGAAGGTAATTTTACGCAATATTTTAAATAATTTTATGCCCCTGCATGCCTTGTGCTATGCCAGCCAGGTGTTGGGAAACGTTTTAGTCAAAAATGTCTGGATTTCAGAATAGTCTAGATTTCGGATGTCCAGATAAGGGTCAATCAACCACTACCACTACATTTGCATTTCGTCTCTGTGATGCATATTTTTTATTTATTTATGTATATATTCATCCAACTTTCTTTTAAATAATGTCTATAGACATTGAGACTGGATTGGTGACAGTACTTCTGTTCTTAAGCTTCTTTCAGGATATTGACAAATGTGGAATATATTGTGTAGAGTCAAAGAAAGTCTGCCTTGTGATCTCTCCTCACTTGCAACTGACATCAAGTCATGGAAGTTTTTGAGTTTTAACGTGTCATGAATATCGAGATGTAGAGAAGTGACCCCCTAAAGACTGAACAAATCTAATTGGAGGGAGCAGATCTGTTTCCAATAGGTCTCATTGTAGAATAATTATACGCTTAGGCAGAAGGAACACTATTTCAAAATCAAGAAGCTTATTTCTAGGGGAAATAACAGTAATATCAAATTTATATTTCTAATTACAGATCATAACCATTGCTCTTTCATATCATCTAAGCTATTTTGCTTTGCAGTGTGTGCATTAAAAAAAGAGATCTTAGAAATTAAAATCCTATGCTTCTAAGATTGTAGAGGCCTACAAAACATATGTTCAACATCTATCCTTTTTCATGCTCAGTAATTAAAAATGGCTACGGGCATTTTTTATCCTCTGAGATTTACCAACTGCTATAGCTTTCAAAATTTGTAGAATGATTTCTTCACTTGCTTTAAAATGAAATTAACCAAATATATGAACACTGTGAAGTGTTTAAGAGAAAAAAGTTCATCTCTAGCCTTCTTGTTTTCAACACACAAGTTTGTCGCTCTATTAGTTTCTAAATCCTAATAACAAAAGTAATTAATAAGTCTTTTGTCATGGATAACAAAGAGAAGATTCCTTTTTAGTATTTGTATGTCATCATGCCAGGCCTAGAAAATTAGCCTAATTTATTATTTAAAACACTGGTGGGATTCCTAATTGCATTCATCATTAGATATGACACGTTTAGAACCAAGAACCATATCCAGTGAGAATTTTCCAGTTTGAATTTTGAAATAAAAATATTTTTCAAGAGATCCCTAGCTATTCCTTGTTACCATGACAACAGCCCTATTTGTCTGAGAGCTCAGTCCGTGGCCAATGAGAGAGCAAGCAGCGTCAACTAAACATACGAATACATCAAAGACAAATTCATATACTCAATCTGATCAGCTCAATTAATGTAAGAACAGAAGCTGAAGGGGGTTAAAAGAGGGCACCCATTCAGGATAGATGGAGCCCCTTTTAACAGAATATATACGCTGGCCTTTGGGGGGAGGAATTTAGCACACTGTCAAAAACATTATCAGAAAAGGAAAGTACTAGGCCTCCTACACCTAACAGATATGAAGCTGTCAGACAAAGAATAGCACTATTCATTAAATGACACTTATTTTCTCCCACTTTACAAGAATACAGCGAACAAAACAAGCAGGGGAGCAGCTGAGAAAGACACTTTTTTCTTTTCCTAGTGATGACAGACATGCAGCAATTATGGTGATAACTAAAGAATACTAAACAAGAAGCCAGACTCCATTCTGTTTATCACCTCAAATTTTATGTTACTAAATTTGCATGCAACTCTTGTTTTCTTTTATTATTTATGTCTGGGACAAATTAGATCCTTTTGTTTTTAACATGGTGCTTTCAGTTTTGGTGAAAAGCTCCTCTAAACTATACACATTCTCTCACTTTCCTCTCTTAAATGGCCATATCAAGTTTGAAGTGCTTTTTGAAGTAAGCACAACAAAACTTCTGTTATCAATGGATGGGGTGGGGGAGAACATGAGTGCAATAGCAGGTATTGTATAATATTTCAGCAATGTGTAATTTAAAGGAGAAATACTGAAAGCCTTATTAATTGCCTCCTTCAAGATACAGTATAGAATAGAGAGTGAAACTGCATGTGTGTGTGTTGCTTTTAATGGATTCATTTTCACTATCCTAGCAAGTAGTAGGTAATGGAAGGTGCCAACCTTGTATAGTTTCTAACAAGTGGAAGTAAAAGGGAGCTCCCTCAGGGTTCGTAGGTTTTAAGAATCTTATGTTTAAGCAAAATGATTTGATTTCAGACCCATTATCAATAGCCTGCTACTTATATCTGCATGATCGTGAACTGATTGATACAGACTTTGTAGCCATGTGCTCCATAATGTGCTGTCAGGAAAAGCTGACAGTTGCAATGAAAGAACAATAAATGTGGGACAGAAGTAATGTAAAGGTCCAGCCAGGCTGTATGAAAACTGATAGCTGAGATATTGGCTCCTATGTAACCATATATACCAGTTCCTTTGAGAATTTAGTTTGAATGAATTAAAATGGTCTCCTGGTATGTAGAAGAAGAAGAAAAAATTCTTCATTTACAGAACCTGCAGAGTTTGCCAAAATACAGTACTAAGAGAATGGGGCCAATATAAAAAAAATCCTTGCTTTTAAAAATCTGGACATGTCTGACACCTTGGAAAAACTGACACTTGAAAATCAATACACAATAAGCATACTGTATCTAAAATATGCATATATATTTGACACGGCTGTAGTACTAAGCGCGCTTACTTAGAAGTCCCACTGAAATAAGTTTGACTTGTTTCTGAGTAAAGATGCCTATGATTGGGTTGATAGTCTGCTATTTTCGGCTACTGACAGACAGGACGATTTTATGGTCTAACTCTAGTTAAATTAGTCACCAATATACTTAAGTTTATACTGGCATAATTAGTTGGGATTCTGTTCTGTGCTCCCTCAATAGCAACAGTGAATTTATAATAAAAGGAGAGAGAGAGAGAGAGAGAGAGAGAGAGAGAGAGAGAGAGAGAGAGAGAGGCAACAATGCAATGACAGCTATTTCCACACTACTCTTAGAAACTCTGTCATCACCACCAATCACAATGATGGTCCTAGAAAGCAGTAATCAACATGTGGTGACAGAGGAAACACTCAGATATGATGCCACAGAAACTCTGTGCCATACCCTTTCCCACACACAGTGCTTAAGCACACTGGCGTCACTACAGGGGGGGTGGAGAGCCTCCGTTACACGGAAGAATGAAGCGCCCCGCCCCCGTGCCTTCCGACCCATTCAAAGCGGTGAAAACAACGTGCATTCACCGCTTTGACTGGGTTGGAAGGCGCGGGGGCGGGGCGCTTTGTTCTTCTGTGTAACGGAGGCTCCGATCACGGAAGAAGTTACAGCTCCGCCCCCCCTGTAGTGACGCCAGTGCTTAAGCATGCTGCCAGGAAGAACCTACAGTATGCAAACCCTCCCCCCCCCAACACAGATCTCCATGGTTCATTGGATAGTAGGGCAGCAACTGCCATTCTGGAGTTATTGGGTTTTCTCAGATGGATTTGAATCCTCTGGCCAGCATAGAAGCAGCTGGCAAACAACTCTTTTGAAGGTATAGTGTCAACATCAGGCAAATAAGAAGAAAAAGTTATTCTTATAAAATGTAGTCCAAACCTGGGCCTGGACTGGTGGCTAGAAGTCTAAATAGAACGTATAGGCTCTTGGTCCCCCAGGAGAAGGATTCTGCTGTAATATCAGTGACACCATACAGACGAAGTTGCACATAACTGAAGATTTGTACTGATGTCTATTTGAAGGGAATAAACATTGGGTAAAGGAGATTGATGGAGACCCAATCGACCAGGAAAAATGGGTAATACAACAGATCACTGAAGGCAATATACTGTAATCTGGCTGGTAGGCCAGAGAATAAGAGCAGTGTAATATACATAGGCTTACCATATTTTGGGTAACCCAATTTGGGATGACCCCCCCCCCCGATTTTTTGGGGGGCGCCAATTTTTTTTGGAATTTTTTTGTTTTTGCATTTTGCTTTCTCTCAATGGTTTTTTTTTGTTTTTTTAAAAAATATTTACCCCCTTACTGTGGCTATTTACCCCCTTACTTTTCTTGCAGCCATCACTGCTGCTGCTGCCGCCGCTGCCATCATTTTCCTCAAGGATTGCCGCGATTGTGAGCCACGCGGCTCGGCCTGGAAGCCCTTTGTTCTAAGAACGAAGGGCTCCCGGGCTGCTTGTGCCCGGCATTCCTTGAGGAAAATGGCAGCGTTCATGTTTTTTACTTGTTTTTTTTAAAAAAGAGAGGAAGGAGGACTAGAGTTTAGGCCTAAGAGCAAGACCCTAGCCACATAGCCATACGATAAGCCCATGACAGAGTTTTTGTAGTCTTCAAAGTGTCTAGTCAATGACATACCCACTTCTCTGCCCAGGGCCCCCAGCCAGATAAACCAGTAATGAAGGAGGCTCTATATGGAGCTGTAGCTTAGCATACAAAAAGCAAAGGCTTAGCATCTAAGGAGGCCAGATTTGAGTCCTAGCCACAACCCATCCAGGAGAATGGGTTGCAAAGAGCCGAACTCGCCCACCTCAGATAGTGTAGTACGATAGCCAATCAGCATGAATAGCACACAGACCGGTGTCCTCATCCAAGTAAGCAATTCACTCATGGCCCATGGCACTTTTTATTTTGCCTACCCTCTTCATGCATCCCCCATGCTAATTTGTTTGCTTGCCAGCATCTGCTCTTATTTCCCCAGCAGACAATTGTTATCAGTTTCCCACCCAATACCCCTCCCATAATACTGATGTGATACTTGATTTTTTACCACATCAGCAGTAAGCAGGGTGAGAGAGTCAGATACACACTGAGTTGCTGGGATCTTTCAGTTGTTGAGACCTTCCCTATCACCCTTGCTTGTGCTCTAGGAACAATGCCATTGTCAAGATGCAGACCTTCAGTCCTGTTGAGATATTATTATTAACAGTATTTATATACTGCTTTTCAACAAAAAAAAAGTTCACAAAGCGGTTTACAGACAAAATCAAATGATTAAATGACTCCCTGTCCCAAAAGGGCTCACAATCTAAAAAAGATGCAGAACACCACCAGCAAACAGCCACCAGAAAAGACACTGTGCTGGGATGAAAAGGGGGCAGTTACTCTCCCCCTGCTAAATATAAGAGGAGCACCAACTGAAACAGTGCCTCTTGCCCAGTAAGCAGGGGCCAGTATATTGTGGTAGATAACCTGTTTACCCCCTTCCCATTGTGTGCCTCATTATGAAGACATAAGAGGTGAGGAACCTATTTGAGGGTCTTTTTCTGCTAACCATCAGAACAGAGATGCTACTGAAATTGTCACCAGCTCTTATTGAGCAGCATTGGTCTGGACTGAAGTTATTTCTGACAGGATAACAGAAAAATGAGGTTGCCAGTCTTTTTGTTCTTACTGTATCCCTATGTCTTGAAAACTGGATGACAAACAAAAGATGTTTCGTTCTCTATCATATCATCACCATGTTGGGTATAGTTGCACCTGTTAAATTACCATGCATCATGCACTTTTAAAAGGCACAGTAGATTTGGGAAGAAAATTGTTGCAACTCCACATACGAACAGCTTGTTTCTTGCTGGTCACTAGGAGTGTGCATTCATTTTTGGAATGAATGGAATAGGACTTATATTCATCATGAGTCCCATTCATTCCAAAACAACTGGGCATAAACAAATCGTTACAAATGGGGGTTCATTTTTTGGAACATCCATTTGCATCCATTTGTATTCTTTATAAGTTTTTTAAATGCTCATTTAACAGTTTCTTCACCACCTGCCTGTGTCGTCGTCAGCAGGAGCTCCAATGTGCAGCTGCCCCTGGTGGCAGCTATTTTCATCTAGTTGCTGCATCATCCAACAGCAGTGTGGGGTAAAAAAAATGAAACAACCAAGGGGCATCAGCACTTTGGAACACCTGCCAATGTCAACACACTTGGGAGTGAATAAGCCTCTAAAACAGTGGTTCCCAAACTGGGAGGCCAGCCAGGGGAGCCACGGAGTGCCATGGAATCCTCTTGGAAAACAGTGCCATGCCAATTGGCAGGCATCAACATAATGAAATGGGGAGCCGTGACCAATGGTTGCCAATGGTCAAGGGAGCCACAGGTCAAAAACACTGCTCTAAAAGTAAGAGTATTTAAAAAGATAAAAACAAATAGGACAAAAACCAGTTCGAACTCCTTGAATGAGTAATGATATAAAGAGGGATAGAGCCCCAGTGCAGTTCTCAAAACAAATAGAGTTCCCAAAAGAAAACAGTTGAATGCACACCCCTGCTTGTCACTGGTAGTGGCATTGCTAATGGTTTACATCAGTCCTCAAACTATCTGATGTGCCGGACCTGCAATTTTTTTCCAAATGTGCCAGGAACTGGTACCATTCCTGTGCCACATTATTACATCTCCCTGCTACATGTGGGTTTGCTTGAGAATGCTTGATGAAATTCAAGCGAAATGTCGCATTTTAGATTATGATTTTTAATGATAAATGTTTATTACTTTGTGTTTTAACATGTAGTTTTTTAAAATTATTTTAAATCAATACAAGTGCTTTTACGTTTTGGCCAAGTAGCCTGGTTTTATTATTGGCTATCATAATAATTTATTTTGCCATGGCTTTTTACCCATTAATTTCAGGACAATCAAGAATTATTACTATTGTTTCTTTCCTGGAAATTCACCGCAGACTGGCACCTGATGGCTAACAAGCCGGAACTGGTCCATGGACCACCACTTTGAGTAGCACTGGTCTACATGACCCTGGGTAGAAGACATCCTTCATCTGAGAGTGTTGTATGGTTTCCTGATTGCCTATGTAGAAACAAGATAGATTTGGAGAGAGTGAAGCATAATGAGTAACTTGGACTCTCCACCAACTCTAATGGGACAATTTTTTTACTTCTGCGACCACTTTTATTGACATCTGAGAGGCAAAACTGACTTCTGAATGATTGAGAATGATTAATAAGAACCCTAACCCATTCTTTCCTCACCACATCCTAAATCTGCCCAATTTTGCCTCATGGTATTGGTGCCCGGCCAGCATAGCAGTTACAGTGGTGTTACGTACTATGGGCACAACACTAAGGCTTACACTGGAGTAAATTTATTTGAAAAGTGTATGTCCCACTTAATAAAACATCAAAACACGGCAATTTAGAACAAGGCAGAAAAGAAATATACAGCAAAAAATCCACTCTGCTGGTGTAACATTTTGTTCCACCATTGCAAGTAGCAATCCTATTCTGCCCAGCAGTTGTAACTTGAGGATAAGGTTGCAGTGTTAGTCGGTTTTACATTTGAAAGTGATAAAGCTGTCCATTTATTTCTCCAAATTGTTATACTCATGCTGTTTGGTTGCTTGATGTGTGAAATATGGTGCATTCCTTTAAAACAATCAGCTGCTTTAGTATGTTGAGCATTTCTTTTCAATTACTTTTCAAAAGAACATCAAGAAAACCCAAATTTAAGATCATGTGAATCAACCAAAAAAGATCCCTCATTTATTTATAGCAGAAAACTCTCAAATGAACCTTTAAACTAAAGTTTTGAATACTGTTAAATAAAAATAGCAATTAAAAGTCACATGTCCCTATTTCCCCAAATCATATAAGACATTAGATTTGCTCTTGTATCTACTATAGTGCATGTCAGTTTTCAGGAGACTAGCAAAGCAGTGTATCTTAAATGTAAGATGCATTGACATAAACCTACTGTACACTGGAGGTCACCCTTGTTACTTACAGTCTGTGTTGTTGCAAAATATGCAGATATATGTTTTTATATATGTTAGACGACTTTCAGGGAAATGTCAACTACATAAAACTGAATGCTATCTTCAGCAGAGAACATTAAGAAATGTGTCCACAGTCTAAATTCCAGTAATGTTGTAAATAGCAAGTGTTTGTACATATGAGAATATTAATAATACTGTATCAAATATATCTTTGTTTTCTAATTGACTTACTGTATTATGATTTTTGTGTGACCCTAGCTTACTGGTTTACCCTGGTTTACTGTATCTCTTTCTGAATCCCACCAATGATCTGAGGCACTAATGTATTTCATGCAAAATTGTTCAGTATTGTGTATAACAACCTGACGTCATACAAGCCCTATCCTATTGGGCTGCCCTGCTGGTGGAACCAGCATTCTGCCAGCACTGGCTGTTGTAAAGCAGCCATAAAGCATGTTCCAGTAGCGCGGTGCCAGAGTGCCAGCAGGAAGGCCAGAGCCTTCCCACGCACATTGTCAGACCACTGGCCAACCGCTAGAGCAGGTAAGCCAGCGGGGAAGGCAGCGAAAATGGGCGTGGAGGAACAGGGGGTAGGGAGGGTGTGAATTCAACAGTGATGGCGCATGCCAGATCCTATCCCCTCTGACAGCAGACTCCCTGCTTCCTTTCTTTCCTTGGACTTGCACTAGCAAAAGAGCTGGTGCAGGTCCAAGGAGACCCATTATGGGGCGTAAGCAGTGGCGTACTCAGCCCTCCCGGCGCCTGGGGGGCGGGGGTTGGAGCGCCCCTGTTGCTCCGCGCCCCCCCAAGCAGCCGAGCTCGGGGCTGAGCAGCGCGGTACCAGACCGGAGCCCCCGGAAGCAGCGCGCCCACTCGGCGCGTCACCGGCTTCCGGAGGCTCTGCTCCGAAGCCGGGAGAAGCCCTACTCCCAGCGACCGCTCAGTTCAGCGGTCAGGGCCTTCTGAGAAGGTCCTGCGCGTCGAAGCGCCGTTTATTCCTTTTCGCGCATGTGCAGAGCCTTTCTGAGGGCAAACGGAGCTCCCAGCTGCCCGTTTGCCCTCAGAAAGGCTCTGCGCATGCGCGAAAAGGAATAAACGGCGCTTCGACGCGCAGGACCTTCTCAGAAGGCCCTGACCGCTGAACTGAGCGGTCGCTGGGAGTAGGGCTTCTCCCGGCTTCGGAGCAGAGCCTCCGGAAGCCGGTGACGCTTCTGAGGGGCGCGCTAGCTGGGCTCCGATGCCGAGCCCGGCTGCCGCGCCCCCCAAAAGCTCGGCGCCTGGGGTGGAGCACACCTGCTCCCCCCATGATAGGACGCCACTGGGCGTAAGGCTTATGGAGGAGGGGAAAGGAGATTTAAATCCTCTTTCCCTTCTAAAGCCTCCTGCTCCCCCCCTCCCACTGGTTACAGCGTGTGCCTTCTTGGCATAGCTATACCAGCAGGGGTGGGGAAGGATAGGATTGGGCCAATAGCCATCCTTGTGACAAGTAACAATTGTTTGTGCTTCTTCTCGGGACTATAGCTAGAAGCCAGTTTAAACCTTGAGATTTGTCAATTATCTGCTGGCAAATAAGTTTGTTCACTAACGGCCCAATCCTGTCCAATACTGCCGCAGAGTGCAAAAGCACGCTGCACCGTATTCTGTGCTGGACATATGGCTGCTGGAGGTCTCCGCGGAGTAAGGGGACATTAATCCTCTTACCCCGTGTCGAGCCCCAGCCACCCTTATGAGTCTCCACGAATGTGCACCGGCAAAATGGCTGGCGCAAATCCAAGGAGCCTTGTGTTGGTGGCAAAGACCCAGAAATGGGGATAGGATTCGACAGGGCGCACCACCGCCGATCCCTTCCACTTCCTGGGCCCGGCAGGCCAATCCCACCCCCATCCCTGGAAATGCCCTGTTCCACCCTCCCCACGGAGGTGTGGAGAGAGCGACCTCGGCGCTGCTTACTCTATGGGTGCCACAAAGTGCTTTATGGCATGTTTGTGACACCTTAATCGCTCTGCCGGTCTATTTCTAGACAGGATTGCTCTGTTAAAGGTCTGTATACTAAGGATAAATTTCATTGGTTTGGTTTCATCAACTATGGTCTTACATTAGGATGGTTACCCATCCATCTCATCCCCTTCTAGGGTTTGGAGTATGCTACTATGACCATGAGATGGGTTTGCACCAGTGATGTTTCATACCACTGCATTGCTTGAATCCTACCCACTTTTACACCCCTCTACACTCGCTCGCATGTGCACCCCCATGGATCAGAGGGGAGAGCAGATGGATGGGCCAGCAAGCAAGTAGGCGGGTCAGCGAGCACCCATGACTAGGGAGGGGGAAGAGAGTCACCCTGACTCCACTTCCCTTTACTTACTTTGCTTTAAGTACAGTAACCCTTGTAAGTAACCTTTGTAAGTAACCCTTTACTTACATGTAAATAAATGGGCGAGCAGGGAACCCCTGTTACTAGGGAGGAGGGGGAGAGAGGCACCCCTCCTTTCCTTTTACTTACCAAAGCTCTATGTGTAGGTTCTTCACACCACTTCTATTTGAAATTAACAGGGGGAGTGCGAGTTGGGAAGCCCGTGTTGCCCCTGTTTGTTTCAAACTGCTTTATGAGCACAGGGTGGGCAAGGAGAAGTGATTAGAAGACAGCTTTTTTCCCCTTCTTCCTCCAACAGCACTGGAGGTGATCCTCTTCCAGCTTGCTCTCAGCAAATTGGAGGAGGATCAGAGCACCCAGTGGAGTGGCAGACTGCAGAGGATGGTGGACAGATGGTCTGGGGGCTTGTCAGTTCGCTGGCCTTCCAAGGATGCTGCTCCACCTGTCGTTTCAGATCACTTCATGGTAAGGCTGGCCCTGGTTGCCTCACCAGTGTTGCGTTACGCTGGAGGAACCAGAGTTGCTGAACTCCTATCTGACAGTTTAAAACGAAGAAGCATCCCTTGCTGGTCGGGGTTTGCAACCTGAGCGCTGGCATGAACAAAGATAGCTAACATGATCAACTTAGAATGGTTTTTAGACTTATAGACTTTAGACTTATTAATTTTAGACTTATAGAATCAGCTTACAAGATCCTTTAAGAAGTGTAGCATGTGATGTGAACCTACAGAACAAGTATAATAACAATGGTTCATTTAACAACGACCTGCATATACGACGGCGCCCCCCCCAGTACAGTTCCTTACAAAGAGTCACTGCCGCTTTAAAAGCACAATTAAGGCAATGTAATACAGTGCAGTTGTAATAGAGAATGAGTGGCAAGTAGTACTTCAGATGTGTCTTTATAAATCCCCAGCCCATCAGCTGTTCAGCGCTAAACATCAAAGCGCTAATCTAGCACCAGACAGCTGATGGGCTGGGGATTTAAAAAGATGCATCTGGAGTACTTGCCATTCATTCTGTATTACAGGGGTGGCCAACCTTCCACCATTAGGGTTACTGTGTTCTTAAGAGTTATGTAGAAGACAGAATCTTGGCAGCTGCAAGTGCTGATGGTGCTGCTAAAGCAGCTGCACCTGCTGAAATGGCCCCACCTATGCAACCATTTAAAAGGCCAGCATTCATGTTGAAAGGTTGGCCACCACTGCTCTATTATAACGGTACTGTATTGCATTACATTTTGTAGGCTATACACGCTATACCAAAACTAAACATTAGATGGTGATGAAGACCCACTTAACGATGGATTCAGTTTACAATGAAGTTTCAAGAAGTTGTCCTGTGGTTAACCGGGGGACACCTGTATAGTGGCTAAATATGCAATCCTATATGCACTTACTTGGAAGTAAGTTCATTAAGCTCATGGGAGTTTACTTCTGAGCAGACAGGCATAGGAATCCACTGTAAGTATATAAATTGAGAGTTCTCCAGTTTAAATCTTTCATTCATTCATGATGAACTCACTAGGTTCATGACATTATCCCAGCAAACTTCTTGGTCTACCTTACAGAGTTGTAGTAATGGTGCGGTGACTAATATAATGTATGTGAAGTGCTTTAAACCCTCTAAAATGCTATATAAATGCTAATTGTTAATACAGTAGTACTGTTAAAAAAAATTCCAGAACATCTGCCATCTTGTTCTGTAGCAGCTAAAAAGACAGCAGTGACTTCTAGTGTTATGGTTTTTCATAATATCTATCTAGCATGCCTATCTAGCGTGGTGAGTCAGAAAGTCCCTTTGCTAGTATAGTGGCCTGTGGGCTAGTGGAATACATCTTTAGGACTATGGCTTAATAGACAAGGTCATCATCCATGCTTGAAAAATCCATGTTCAAGTCCCAATCACCAGTGTGTGAGGAAGGGCAACATGGGCAGCCCAATCTTGCACAAGTTGCAACAGCCAGCCTAAATGCATAGGATGCGGCCCACGCCCACCTCAGGGGAAGGGGACATTTGTTCCCTTCCTCTGGTGTAAGCCCCAGGGGCCCCAATGGGCCTCCTCGGATGTGCGCCAGCTCTGGAGCTGGTACACAACCAGGGAGGCTGTGTAAGGCCAGCCCAGAAAGGGGATGGGGATATCGGTGCAGCCTGATGCAGATATCCCCCTCCTCCTCCCAGGTCAGACCAACTAATGGCCCCCTCCTCCAGCATCCTGGCCCACCCTCCTGGCGCAGGACCTACCTGGGTCCGGTGGCACGGGGTCCAGGGCATGGCGGAGTGAGTGGTGCCAGCGCCGCTTACTCCAGAGGTACTGCGATACTTTCGCAACACCTAAGGCCAGCAGAGCACGCGCTCCGCTGGCCTATATTTGCGCTGGATTGCACCATTAATATGTGTGAGAAGAAAAGTGTTCTGAAGTTGTAGGAGTCTGGAGATCTACATAGAACCTGGCAGGAGGACACTTAAGAGTGCATGTGGTTTAAACCACAGTTCTCAGAGCTATGTACGACTGTACCTTGATTCTGATTGGGAATAATTAGCAATTCCCTTGCTAATTGGGCAAGAGGCACTTTTTCCATTGGTACTCCTCTTATATTTAGCAGGGGGAGAGTAACTGCCCCCCTTTCACCCCAGCACAGTGTCTTCTGGTGGCTGTTTGCTGGTGGTGTTCTGCATCTTTTTTAGATTGTGAGCCCTTTTGGGACAGGGAGCCATTTAAACATTTATTTTGCCTGTAAACCGCTTTGTGAACTTTTTGTTGAAAAGCGGTATATAAATACTGTTAATAATAATAATAATAATAATAATAATAATAATAATAAATGCCTTCACAATCTGCATGTGAGATTGGTAATAAATAAAATGCC
Source organism: Plestiodon gilberti rubricaudatus (assembly GCA_026170595.1). Classification (NCBI taxonomy): domain Eukaryota; kingdom Metazoa; phylum Chordata; class Lepidosauria; order Squamata; family Scincidae; genus Plestiodon; species Plestiodon gilberti. The sequence continues at coordinate 42,034,728 of JANXHW010000002.1, read as the reverse complement.
TTCACATTCTTCAGTGCCTAGGAGGTTATACTCTGACCCTGTTATAGTCCACCACCACCCTCCTTGGGCTAGTGATGGACCTTTGCTTTAGAAGATTTTTGAAGAGAGCACTTGCCCTTCCACCTGCCTGCGCTAAGTATTCCGTATCCTTAGTTCTCTTGGTATTGTCCCCATCCAGGACCATCCACTTTTTCCACTCTCACAAGGCCTATCTAGTTCTGTTGAAAATGGAAGTAGTTACACAGATATTTCGCTGCTGGCTTCTGTATGTTTTTCCATCACAATATCATTTTTGTCATGCTAGTGAGCATCTCCCTCCCAAAGGCCCTACTCTCCTTCCCAGTTAGTAAGTGTGCTGAATTCTAGCCATGGAGCCATTTAGCTCAACTTGTTGCATTGCATTTTATCTCTGACAAATTGTATTTTATCTCGGTAGTTTACCAAGAGATAATGTCCAATCCTTTATCTCTGAGCAGGGACTAAAGATAAATATTAACCTGCCAGGTTTAACTATCAAAATACCTGTACAATACTAGTTTTGCAGTTCAAGTACATTTTTAAAACAGTGAAGCAGCACATGGTACTATTTCAGATTAATTAGAACCTTGCATATTATTTCAGAAGTTTAATTTTCTTCTGTTTCATTTATTTCAATTTCCTTTTCATTTTTAATATATTTGATTCTAAAGTGAGTATACTGTACTTTTTGTTTTCATTTCTCTTTTTTAACATTCTGTAATGTAGTATTCAGTGAAATCATTATACTTTGCTACATGATTAAACAGTTACCATCAGTAGACAACCCATTTAATTTTCTTTGTTTAAAAATACTTTTGTTGAGTGAGTCAATTTATTCAAACAATCTTATAAATATCATATTTAATAAAGAGCAATCCAAGGCAAAGAGAGCAAGTGTCTTTATCCATAAGCAACCAGATGAGAAATGGATTTTTATTCAGTCAAATCTTTTTAGTCAATGAAACAGCACTTTCATGCATACTGCGCTCAAGTGATAATTAATATAGTCTAATTCAGGACATGATGCTTGAATTGATGTACTGTCATCGATACCCCATGTTAGAATCAAACCTTGACAGGGGTTTAATACCCTGGAACAGGTCATCATATGATAATACTTCTTTTGCTTTTCAGTATTTGTCTTCAGCCAAGCAAAGTATTACAAGATGGGTTAAAAAAAAAAGGAAATAATTACAAATGAAGAATGACGCAGGCTGTGAATAGAACATATGTTAGGCTAGGCAGAGGCATCAGTGAATTATATCATTTCATGATGAAGCGGCACTGGGGCTGAACAGACCTATTTTAAACCTTGATGTATTTTATCTCTACTGTATTTGGACTGTCATCTTTGGAAAAAGACTTTGTGTAATTGAGAGTCAACTCCAATCTGCATGACTTGAGCATGAAGTGTAGGCTAGATGAACAGTATTATGGAAGAAAGGAAAGCATCTAATAAGGTATAAATGAGTTATAACCTGTTATACCACTGACTTTCAGCCATATATTATAAAATATTATTTTCAAAGGTACAGTATTAACTTTAAGTATGCTGTTTATAAATGTAAAGTTTTTAAATTATATCAATTAAAAATTGGGGTGGCGATAGTTCAGATTTCTTTATGCATCTTTAAAAACATATACACTCTTAACAAACATTGTTTTAAACAGTAGAAATTTAAAATAATCAAAATTAGCAGCAATAGTTATGGAGGCACTTGAGAGAGAACATATGTTTCTGTAGTGTTATGTTTCTCCAAGAAGTACCATAATATACAGTGAAATAAAAGCCAGCCTGTAGACACTATCTCTGCAAACTTAGGGATAGAGTATGAAGCTATAAGCAGTGTCCTCTTGATTTTTGGACCATGGAATCGATTCATGGGAATTACCCACTGAGCATTCCCCTGTATGCGTTGTCCCTAAACTTCACTGGTTTGTAGCCCTTATCTTGTTAATCACAAATCACTTGTGATTTAATACAATAAAAGCTTTGTTCATTGTTCATATACAGGTGCAATCCTTGTATCCGCAGATCCGCTTATTCGCAGGGCACTGCGCTCCCACCTTTCTTTACCTTCACAGAGCTGGCACCAAGCTAGCGTGTTTCTTTACCAAACGGTGAAATCCACCGTAACCTGCCGGAGCGAGCCCTCCAGTGCCGGAAGGCATCGCAGACGTGCCATAAGGCCGCAAGGCCGGCCTCCCTCACTCCATCGCCGGACCGAGGATGCAGTCGGCAGCGAAAGGTAAGTCTTCCGCCGCCGGCTGCATGGGTGGTTCAGCCGGCGAGGGAGGGGGCCCATTGGGCGAGCCGGCCCGGGGGGGCGGGGATGGCGTTGGCCATATCCCTGTCCCTGCCAGGCCGGCTCGGCCATTACACAGCCTCCTTCGACTTCTGCCAGCTACTTAGCTAGCGGAAATCCAAGGAGGCTGATAGGGCCGGCCCCGGTTTACACTCGGGGAAGGGAATGAACATCCCCTTCCCCCGAGTAGACCTCCGGCCCGCTGAAGAGCGACCCCGAATGGGGATAGGATCCCCGAGTAGACCTCCGGCCCGCTGCATGGTGGTCCAGGTGTCGAAATCCTGTGAAGGATCCACTGCTGGATCCTTACACAGGATTTGGCTGAAGAAACATGCTGACTTGGCGCCAGCTCTGTGAAGATAAAGAAAGGTAATGGGCGCAGGGGGCACGGGGGATAGCATTCCTTCTATCCGTAGTTTCCAGTATCGATGAGGGCCCTACTGGATATCCCTCTAGCAGAAACAGACCATGATATTGGATAATTTTAGTTGTTTGATATAAATATTTTAAAAGGGTAAAACGATTCATCAGAGGGTTGAGTCATGAGCACAATGAGGCAGGAAGTTTTCTAATTGCATGCCATTCTGAGTAACGTGGTGAAACTTTCCCACCCTGTCACGCTCATGACTCATCTCTCTTTGTACCCATGCTGGCCATCTTTACTCGTGTCCAGCTAGCTTCTAGCGTTCTCACTGTATGCACTCGTTGCCGCGTTATTGCAGTGTTATAGTGAAAATAACCCATAATGTTGCTTAATAAGGCCCCCAAAGCACAAAAGTAGTGATGCTGGCAGTTCTTTAAAGCCTAAGAGAAGCTGTGAAATGAAATTAAACTTTATCATAGGTTATGTATGCAAACAAAAAGTGACATATCAGTGGCGTCCCTAGGGGGGTGCGGAGGGTGCATACCATACTGGGTGACATCCTTGGAGGGGGGGCGACACCACTAATGGCCAAAATTTTGAAAACTTGGTCTTTATGCCAGATGATGCAAACCCTAGGACGCCCCTGACATATATAGGGTTCACTATTATCCATGGTTTCGGGTATCTGCGATGGAACATATCACCTTGCATATCATTTGCATTCTGAGGGAGGATCAGGGCATGTTGAAGGTGGGCTGGGGCAGATACCAGCATCAGCAGCTCTTCCAATATCCTGTGCCCTTGGTCTGGCCTTGACATGTCCCCCAGACCCACTCAGATTTACGCCAACCAAAGTGCTGGCACAGATCTGCGTAGGCAGGTTGAGGACCATGGTGCGGCGGATTGGTAAATAAAACATTCCTTTACTTACCTCTCTGCCGTGTCGTGGCCTTGGCTGGCCCATAGCATTCAGTGGAGGCTGTGCCAACACCTCTGCACACAATGGGATGGCCCAGGGTAGGATTGGGCTATAAGTCAGAATGAATATTAATAACCTGGAAGATCCAAGTTCAAATCCCCGCTCAGCCACGAAGCTTCCTGGGTGACCTTGTGCCAGTCACTATCTCTCAGCTCCACCTACCTCACAGGGTTGTTGTGAGGACAAAAAGGAGGGGAGGAAATATGTACACCACTGTGAGCTTCTTGGAGGAAGGGCGGTATAAAAATGTGAAAAATAAATATGAGCAATGTTATCTGCAGATATCTAGCAAATTATGCACAGTGGGCTGCTGCTATCTCACCACTACCATATGGACAAAGATGTAACCAACCTCTCACCATATAGAATAGCTCTGACGGATGATTTTGTGCTAATGCAATGGTGGCAAAGAAGTAAACTTTCTTTGACATCATCATCACCACTATGGAGTATACTCTTAAATGAGCTGTAGTCCATGCTCAGTCCGATTCCTTCACCGTTGCTCAAGGCACTTTTCTTAACTGCTTCATTGCCTCACTGTTCGGATTTTGAACAGTTTTAGTAACATGCTTAATAAACAGTGGCATTGTAGAGAAAATAAATAAAACTTTTTTAAATGATTCTGCTATAGTTTTTCTTTTATCTGATGTTTTATTTGTCCTGAGCAGAGTACTGAGATCCACACAATAGTGACTCACGCAGTCAAATTGAGAAATACATATTTCTTGATCAGTTATTGGAATTATGACTCATTGTACATTCTTACCAACTCTGATTTTTGCTAAAACTGACAAAATAACATTGAAAATCTACTGGAGAAGGAAAAAATTAGATCTTCTGATATATACGCGTGGCTAGAAAGTTCGTCACTTGTTAATTCTGTACAAATAGTAGTATGTGGTTGTTTGATATACTGTACAATATAATGTGCCCACATTAAGAATAAATATTTCTAACCAACCTTATTATTCCTTTAATAAAGCTACTGAAAGCTAAAATAGTTATTCAGGTCAGGACTGAAAGATATGAAAAGGTAAATTAGATATAGTGGTGGCACACCCCTGTTTTAGGACTAGATTGGTGCTGAAGCCCTACTAAGCAGGATAAATTTTAAAGTGCACCATGGGCAGATGGGAAGAGTTGAACTCTTTCTTTCTTCGTTCACACTTCCTCCTTTCCACACACACCACTTTTTAAAAGTAATTTTTCTTCCTTTGGAATGGTGACTGGAAGTTTAAAGAGTTTAAAATCGGGGGGGGGGGAGCATGGACAGAGGACATGTTCCACCCACCCCCATCCATACATTCTGAACTTTCACTCTCATCCCAACTGTAGGGACTTGGCACAACCTGAGTTAGGTGATGCTGCTGCCATCACATCTAGTTTGGCCCTAAGCTTTGGCTAATGCGATTAGGAATCTGACTCTGCTTTGAATCAGGAAAGCAGAGCCTCGGATCTGGCACAAGACTCTGAGTGAGCACTAGTGCAAGGACACACTTGAACTCCTTGTGCCCATACATACTGCTAACATTGAGTCATTTTTGAACTAGAAATGTGTCATACTAATATGATCAGTATGTTTCTTAATACATAGCAGTCATTCTGTGTAGAAATCCATCTTACTCACTTTTTTCTTAAATAATACATTGTACGCAATTTGAAGTGCATCCCATTATTCCTTTTTAATGTTCTGGTACCTTGTTCTCAGTTTCACAGAGTACTGATGGAGTACAACAACTTATTCTATGTTTGTTCTGTTTATAACAGGAATCCCTTTCCAGACTCCAGTATCATAGAGCAGCTGGTCGTATTTAGTGACCGTCTGCACCAGTATTCTCATCTTTTTATCATTAAAATTAATTTTCCTCATCTTGGCATGTAAAGAACCCAAGTGTGCCCCTTACCTCATTACCTGAAATTTTACAGTTGCACCAGCAGCAGGGGATATTGTGGGGACAGTTTTTAGAATTCAAAAACATAAGCATTGGCTTTGCCAAGCCAGCCCTTTCACCTTCGAAATGTGATAACAAGTACTTCCTCCAAGATATATGCCAATGGATTCTCCTGTGCTGATAAATACCATGTAGCACTTAGTGAATATTTTGACTTGCAGTTTTTCTTATACAGGGAAGAGCAAAGAGAAGCCATTTGCGTAAAATCCACATCCAAGTGTACATTATTAATTAACAGCCTTGTTGGCCATCTCTGCATAGGGTTCAAGGACTGAATGGGCCTGGAGACTGAAATCCTGCTTCACCAAGAGAGAGGGGTTAAGAAGACAAAGGCAAAAAAGATAAAGGCAAAATAACTGGGTAATATGGGTGAATATACTTAAAAAGGAACAAAAATACCAATTCAGGAATTTGAATACTTAGGATCCATGTGTAGTCAACAAACACTAAAATTATTAAAAGCCTGAAAAAACTACATTTTAAATATTATGTAAATTAGTTCTATATTGTTTCCATAAATTGAAACAATTTATGGAAATAAAGACACATGACACAAATCCTGGCTTTAGTAGAGCTTAGGGTGGTGGAGATAGGGAACATAATGGACTTAGCATCTTGCCAAATTGGAGAACAGAGTGTGCTCCTTTTATTCATCAGTATAGGGTAACTCTGGGGTGTTCTACTTATTTCTGACAGCTCTTAGCACCAATGCATGTTTCAGTAGCTGAGAACTATCAAGATGTAAAGATGGCATAGCAGTCTCATACACATAACATTTTTAAGGAGTATTCTAAACTTTCCCTAGCCTTAAACCTAGCAATAATTCTGTGCATGTCACACACTTTAAATTACATTGTGCTCAATAAAGCTTTAAAAGAAAATACTGTACGTATATTTTTACGAACAACTCAGACCCAGTCAGGATACCTGATTCTGACATCCTGTACTGCACTTTTAGAACTGGAAATTAGTTTGAGCGTTTAGAACAATAGTGCTCTCTAGGTCTAAACTTGACCTAACATATTCCTTCAACCTATTGTTTTAAACCTCTAGAAAGGTTTCTAACCTCCAGATTGCTAACGTCCCAGGGTATTTGTCAAAAAATGCCCTGAAGTTCTTGCTGTTAGAAAACATTTTCATATATTTAACCTAAGTATGACTTTCTATTCTTTGAATATGTTGATTTTCTGACAGTCATTGTTAAGCAGTTGTTCTCTGTCCTCTTTATGATAACCTTTCATATAGTTGGAAGTTCTGTCAGGTCAAAGCAAGCATGGCATGTCTTCCTTTAATTACTGGCTCATATAAAGCAATAATAATGTAGTTCTTGCTGTCTATCTGGATGCACATGCAATTGCTTAATTTTTTTTTTGCTGAGTCTTCTAATAATTTGTAGATATGCTTCATTACTTTTACAATACTCTTTATTTGTATGTTTTATTTATGTGTATATAGTATTCTTATCCTACTCTAATAGTGCAATCCTATGCCCAATTTGCGTTCAGACAACGGATGTCATATTCAAACAGCACAATTGTGTGTGTACTCGGAAATAAATTATGTTGTGGTAAAAAAATGGTGATATACCACGAAATTTGCCATTTTAAAACACACAAAAAAGCACTTTAATTTACAAAATAACATGATCCTACTTTTTTTTCTGTAAGCGTTTTTTGGCTTCCTCTGGTATTCCTGGCTGCTGTAGTGGCCTGTACCTTCAGGTACTCTCTTATTTCAATCTCTAATCTCTGATCTCTACTGTTCTGTATTGGCAATTGATTCCTATACAACATTCCACCAGTAGGTGGCAGGACGTCTCTGGTAAGCTCTATAATGCAAACCGTTTTTCCCAGTGTTTTTCTGCTCCTCTTGTGGTTATTTTTTTTTGGGGGGGGGGGCTCCCTCTTGCCCAGAAGGCAAGAGGCTGCAGCAATTTCCTTCTGAGCATGCTCCTAAGCTATGAACCTGGAAGTGACCTTTGTAGTCTTTCATCTCTGCCTCCAGTACAAAGGCAGCATAATTAAAGCTTCAGGGGTCCAGTGAGGTGGTAACTTGCTTATGTTTCAAGCAAAGTAAAGCAAGCTGTTCCAATGTCCTAATGTTCATTGTGTCGGTGATTTTCAATAAAACAATAAAACAACAGTAAAACAGTAAAGCTCAGTTAAAATAGCTTTAAGAATGAAACTACGTAGTAAAACACTAATAACCTTATCCCTAAAAGCAAATGTTGGTTAAAATGTGGACCTCACACTTGTTCCTGAAAACAAAAGTTATGTGCAGCAATGGATCTCTACAGCAACCTCAATCCATATGTTTTGGAGAAGTAACAGGGAAGCCCTGATCCTTCCCACAGTTGATCTAATATATTTCATTTGTGACGTTAATACATGGTGTTATATTATCAATAAAATACAGTGTATTCCATTTATTTTCAGGCAACAATAGCTACAGATATTTGGATAGTAGATCTATTACTAGTGAGAGGCTGACAGAGTCCTAGTAAGATGACAGTGTGAGATCTCCTCAACCAATCACACATTTGGCAGTAACTGACTTGGAAATCTGTGATAAGGGTTTTTCAAAGCAAAAACTGGATGACCACAGATTTAAGACCATCTGACCACCAAGTGAAGGAACCAGCTGCTGGACATGAGCTGGTGTCTGTAGAGGCTAAGAGACTGAGCTGTGAATCCAGCGCCCGGACGCGTGGGGGCGGGGCCTACACGCGTTACGTCGACACCCCCCTGCCCGTTCTGCTCTCGTTTCGGAGCCAAACGGGCTCCAGGGAGGGCGGGAGGGCCGATACGCTGCCTGGCTTCGCTTCGGTGAGTTCGCCCACCCTCCCGCCCGAGCTCCCGCCCGAGCGCCTGGAGCTCCTGCTCCACGCGCTCCACTGAAGTTCCGCCGCTGAATCCAGACTTCCTTTTCAAATGTTAACTCTGCCTTGAGTTTGCTAGATGGTCTTAGGCAAGCCACTCCATCTCAGCCTCCGCTTCCCAACTTCAATATGGAGATAATTATATTTTCTTACAGCGTTATTGTAAGGGCAATATTAGGATAGTACACAGAAAACACTTTGTGCATTTGGCACTATACAAATACTAACAGCCCAATCCAATCTTGGAATTATGGCAGAGGATCTTGTGAGATCCACTGCCATAATTCCCGGTGCATCATCGCAAAAGGTGCACCACTGTTGTCTGCTGTGGGTCTGCTGGAGGAAATGGCTGGAAGCCCTGCGTGAGAGCCAACGACTCACCAAGTCTGCACCAGACCAGGTATGATGATGGCAGGGGCAGATTGTAGATGGTTTAGTGGAGGATCGGGGTGGGGAATGGGGCGGGCAGGGGAGGTTTGATGGTGGGAGGGGGTGGATCTCAGTGGCAGTGGAATCCTATCTCTCTTCCCAGAAAGCCTATTGTGTGTATGCCTATTTTTAACCTATGTTTGATGGGAAGCTAGGCTGTAGAACCACTACCGGTATATTGCTTCTGAGTACTGTTACATGTTTTTCAAGGCAAGATGAATATCTTCTTGGATGTCTTCATGGAGAATAGAGCCGATAACTTGCATGGAAGCTTTGGGAACTTTTTTCTGTAAATATTGTTTCTAATATCTCATGTATATTAGCCTAGCAGCCACTATCATATGGAATAAAAGTTCTTCTTTTATCTTTCCCAACTGAAACTTTGAAATGTCAGAAGACATACCATAGGATCTAAATATATATTAACATTTTAAAATCCCATTAACCTTTGTAGTTTTTATTCAGAAAACTCTAGCCTTATCATAATGCCACCAACAATGCAGGAAGTCTCCTTTCTCTTTCAGACACATCAAAAAAATAGTACCTGCATTGCAGTGACATTCAAAGTTAACAATGTAGTGTTCCAAAGTAACTTAAGATCTTGATACATAAAAGAGGTTCTCCTTTCAATACAGTGTTCTTTGGAGATATAAAAACTACCACTTTGAAATTAACGTCGATAACGCATACACTTTTCTGCATATATCTAGACACTTCTGATAGATTATTTGCTATGTTGCCTTGCTAGCAATACATTGACAGTAGTATTTTTGACTTGTTAAAGTCTTCCCTCCTTTTTATGGTAGTATCATTCCTCTGAGGCTCAAAGTTCGAAATCTATATGTTAGTGAAGATATTTCATGTTTCCTGGTCTGCGTCCAGAGTTGTATCATGTAGTGAAGGTTTTATAGTCAGTGTGCAGTGCAGCAGATGTCATTCCATTTGCCTAAGTCCTGCTGACATTTGGAGATGTGGATTAATTGAGCTACAGAATGAAATTTAATTAAAATTAAATACAGACTTGGCCATTGTATCTGTTCATTTCCAGCACTCTAGTGTGTACATTTGCAGTCAGTGCCATAGTTAATTTGTTTAATCAGGATGCTATGTGGGAGAAGCTGTACTTTGTTTTAAGCTGAAAGACTAAAAGCATGGCAGGTGCCAAGTTGAGCAGTATCATCATAGCTTCTGTGAAAGGTGATCCTGATATGTCTCTTGGAGCCACTTGGAAGGTGCAAGATATTCATTTTCTAACACAGTGGAAGAAATGGCTATATTAAACAGGCAGGTTTTTCAGAAATTACAAATTTACTTCTTTAGGAGAATGGGCTCATCATATGTATAGTATCTTACTGGCCTGATCCTATGAGCCATTGTTCTGAGGCGTAGGCTCATGGAATCTGGTGGAAGGCTGCTGGAACCCAACCACAGCCCCACAGCTGCAGTGATGTTTCCTGCTTATCAACAATTCCTCTTGTCCATTGGTGACACATTATTCCACACAGTGCCACTTTGCTATTTTGGCAGGGACAGAATAGATTGCCTTCCTTCGCGTTATGTGGTATCTCATGGGTCTTTTGAATCCATAATATTGCCTGATGTTGTTTTCAATGGTTTTAGACTATTTTTCAGTAATGAGGGTAACCTACCTTGAGGGCCCTCTTGGGCCTGAAGGTGAGGCATAAATGGAAATAGTAAATAAGAGCTTTGTAGGCCAACGCACATGTGCACTGGCAATATCTAAGACTAAGACAGGGGAAAGTATCCAACTCAAAATTAGATCCTGCTGCAGTTGCTGTGCACTGCTGTTGCTTAAAATGACACATAGTATTATGCAATAAGGCCAGCGGGTGGCGCAGCGGGTTAAACCACTGAACCATAACCTGTCGATCGAAAGGTCAGCAGTTCGATTCCCGCGACGGGGTGAGCGCTCGTTGCTTGGCCAGCTCCTGCCAACCTAGCAGTTCCAAAGCATGTCAATGCGAGTAGATAAATAGGTACCGCTTGCGGGAAGTTAAACAGCGCTCCGTGTTCCAGCTGCATGCTACGCGCTGCGGCAAAGAGAGTCATGCCGGCCACATGACCACGGAGGCGTCTTCGGACAACGCTGGCTCTTCGGCTTTGAAATGGAGATGAGCACCACACCCTAGAGTCGGACACGACTGGACTTAATTGTCAGGGGATACCTTTACCTTTTTATTATGCAATAAAGGATATACAGAGAAACAGTAGTAATTTAAGCAGAATTTTGTATAATTCACCCACCTTGAGGCTGACTTGTGAATGGGGAAAGAAACCCAAGAAGGTAATTTCTAATTTTTTCTATAAGAAATTATTTTACCTAAATGATGTAGAAAAAAATCAGAGTAGTTTTATTTTTCATAGTTTAACCCTGAGTACAGTAACATTTCTATCATGAAAATAAAATGCCTAGGATGTAACAGGTATTCAGAGGAAAAGTTAAGTGCATTTTCTGGAAGACCTATTATGCCCAAAGAACAAGAAATGGGAAGCAAATAATGTGCTGTAAAATTCACGTATTAATAAAATAAACAGGAAATGAAATTATTTTAAACATGTAATATAGAAGCATTAATTCTGCTGAAAATGTCAGGGATTTAATAACAACAACAAAACAAACAAACAAAAAACGTTTTTTACCTGCAGGAAGAAAAACAGAGTAAAAAAAAGAGTAAAACACCGTACTTATGATGAAAATTGGTAGAAGATTGTAATGTTGAGGGCAACAAATATCTTGTTCTTTGTCCAAATATGAGTTGATAATAAGAATATTTATATTATCCCCAGTTTGTCTCATGTTGAGTAGGACACCTTTGCACTTGCTCCAGAAATAGCTCTGCGGGGTTCTCTGCTGCACATAAGTTGGATCTGCCCCAACATTACTTAATTACGAAAAAAAGTTACTCTGTCATTGAGCTGATGTTAGAAATTAATATTCTAGTAGTTGCAACATATGTCTATCCCTCTGCACACTTTTTATCTACCATTTTATTTCACAGTTATAGCCAGTAGACTTCCTTTTTCATGAACCACTGCCAGAACACGACACCTGTTTTCATGAAATGGTTACAGATAATAAAATCCTCAAAAAAGTAGGAGCATCTTTAGGATGTAATGTGAATGTATAAAATACATTCTGGGACTGTTCTTAGAAAATACCACCATTCAGATGATGTGTCTTATTCCCATTACAGAATCTTGATATACTGTAAAAATGTAGATACATTTTAACTTATTGGTGTTGGAATATGGGTGCAATGCCACCAGCAGGACTGTGGGGGGCAGTGAGTTGTCCGGTTGCCCCCTTGCCTGCTCTCTGTGGTGCCTGTAAGAGGTGTGTCCATCGAATAACTTCCTTCATCTCATATGTTCCTGCCTCTCTCTTGCTCCCTGATCACTGAAGGAGAAGTATCCATGTTGCTGAGCTCTGTCCTTAGTGGCAGGCAGCCATTACTGAAGAGCACCAATCCCCTTACTTCCACAAAAACAGCTAGAACAGTGGTTCTCAAAGTTCTCCCTGCAAGGCAGGGAGAACTTTGTGTCATTGTGGAGGAAGCAGCGGCGGCAATCCTGTGGATCACCACTGCCAGGGGAAAAGGTACTTTTTTCACTTACCGGAGGTCCTGCAGTCCTCTGGAGGGTTCGGGGAGGCCCATGCTCCCCCTCTGCGGGCTTCCCCACACTGTAGATCACTGCTCTGCAGCAAATACAACTACTTCTGTTTTTTGTCCGAAAACCAGAAGTGGTCATAATCGCCGCTCTGCAGCAATCTACAACGTGGGGAGGCCTGCAGAGGGGGAGCATGGGCCTCCCCGAACCCTCCTGAGGAATGCAGGACCCCTGGTAAGTGAAAAAGCATCTTTTTCCCACTGTTGGTGATCCCCAGGATTGCCATTGCTGCCGCCATGCTGTCCCCTCACCCCTTAAGGTGGCAGGGGACAGTATCTGGTTCTTCTGGTGGATCACGACCCACCAGTTTGAGAAACAATGAGCTAGAAGGTTCTGTGTTCCTTAAGCTATAGAAGCCTCTGATATTTCAGAAGATGTGTATGTTTGAGAAGCAATAGTAAGTAAAGTTTCAATATTGCTTTTTGAAACTTTAAATGCCTTTGTTCCTGTGTGCTTACTGATAGCAGCAAACTAGCTGGGTGGAATTAAACATAGGAAAGGGGGTCTTTGCTGATTGCTCTGCTTGCTCACACTCACCTCCTTTTCTAACAGGTAAAACTATTTCTGCAATGTATTTTCTGTGACACTGTGACTCCAGGCGCCCATTTCCATATTTTTTAGTGTCCCCAGTGCCAGCAGCCATTGCAGCTGAACTTACCATGATAGTGCCCTTTTCAGAGATTCCATGCAGATTGCATTTTTATTGGGATTCCATGTAATCGGAGCCTTCCATTGGAGTCAACCTTTAGTCTGATGCCAGCACTGACTGGCTTGGCTATAAAAGCTTTCAGGTCTCACTCAGTTGACTTGGAAACAAAGTACAGTAGATTGAAATTATTTGGACTTTGACTGCCTAGTATGTTACTGTCACAGGCTGTGTTATATTGCACATACTATATGTTTTTCTTCATGGCGAATGCCTTTAATAAAAATTATCTGTTTTCAAGTAAATAATTGTAAGTAAGTTACTGAAGCAGCTGTAATTAAAGCAATAGAATTCTAGTGAAGGATATGCAGTGGTGGAGGTCTGGGTGTGTGTATTAGATTGTAGTAAACTTTTGCAGGGATTTGGCCATTTCAGCTTTTGTATTGTTGTACTCAGTTGAACTTTAAGCACTTAAATAAATCATTGTCATCGTTATCAGTACTGTACTAACAAACCACTCAAATTTTACATAGTTCGATATGTACATGCCTTCTTAACAGGGGTGGCCAAACTGTGTCTCGTGAGCCACATGCGGCTCTTTGACGTATAATGTGCTGCTAAGGGAAATATGTTGGCTGAGCTCCTTTTTGCATCACAATTAACATAAAAGGTAAATAAAAATTTTTCAAGCTTTACAATTATTTACCAGGTATAAACTGAGAGTCCACTGGATTAAAACATAAGTTTAATGTTCATGGTGAGTAAACATATTTAAGAATTTCAATGCTTCTTAAATATTGCAGCTCTCAAACATCTGAAGTTTATCATATGTGGCTCTTACATGAAGTTTGGCCACCTCTATTATAGAAACTCAGTGCACAAGACTTGATGTACGCATGTAGTACAATGAGGTGATACAGGTCTAGTTGAAGCTGTGTTATAGTGTCATTTGTAGTTTGGTTGCCCTCCTTCAGTATGTATTTGTTGCTCATTTACAGATTTAAGTAAAAGTAGACCTAACATAGTCTACTTCGCTATGTCTTTATTCTGTGGATGGTAGCCGCGGTTAATTGATTGTCTTTCCCAAATACTCTTTCATGTGAAACTTCAGAGTTCAATCTTAAACTCCTTTTCTTGTCTCACTATGTTTGTGGAGTCATTAGGAGGATTAATGAGGCAGCATCAAATGAAGTGTTTCCAGAAGCCAATGACATTCAGATAGGTGTCTCCATTTTTTCTCATCCAGGGGGTGCAATGGAGTGTTTCATAGTGTGTGGCTATGACAAGGGATGACATTCAGAAGGGTTCACCAACTAAGCATGATTTGGGGTAGCAATCCCTTCAGCCCAATGTCAGCTTTTTAGGGTTTTGATGGGGAAGTATCACTTATTTGTTTCATGTCTTATGTGGCCTTTTAAAAAAAAAATCAAAGTACAGCTTTTAAAAATGTTAGATGTATTTCTGATGGAATGTAACTATAATTTCTCTTTTGAAAAAATACTAAGGGGTTTTCCAGATGAGCAAGGGATATAAATGTGGAGTTGTTACTAATTTGTTGCAGGGGTTCTAGATGTCTTTTCTCCAGGTAGTGTTGTAGGGATATTGTATTTTCTGAAGCATTTTATTGCTAGGAAAATGTGATATTTCATCCCTGTGGTGCATCTATTATGATTTTGATTGTTGTGTGGAACGTAGTTGCTCAAGAGTTATAGCACCTATTGAATTCTGCCTTTGGTATCACTAATGATGAGCAACATGACTTCCTCCATGTCTTTGTATGTAATTTTTTTAATAAGTTTTACATTTATTTTCTTTAAGATTTGCTACTTAGAGGTTAGGCACTTCTAAAGAGAAAGAACAAGAAAGCATTAGCAAGCCCTACCATCACACTCCACAGTAGTGCTCCACTATTCAATTAGACTTTTGCTATTTTTCCTCTTTTTGTACTGTAAATGGTATGTGCTCATGCTCCTTTTGTGATGGAACACACATCTGTTCTTTTGTTGCCCCCCCCCCAAAAAAAAATCCATGAACAAGACTAGGCTTCTTGCCCTGCAGCAAGGTTAATTTTAACTGGAATGCTAAAGTAGGAAATCAAGAAATAAACGGAACAACAGGCAAGTTTGGCCTTGGAGCGCAAAATGAAGCAGGGCAAAGGCTAACAGAGTTCTGTCAAGAGAACACGCTGGTCATAGCAAACACTCTTTTCCAACAACACAAGAGGCGACTCTACACATGGACATCACCAGATGGTCAATACCGAAACCAGATAGATTGTGTGCTTTGCAGCCAAAGATGGAGAAGCTCTATACAGTCAGTAAAAACAAGACCTGGAGCTGACTGTGGCTCAGATCATGAGCTTCTTCTTGCAAAATTCAGGCTTAAACTGAAGAATGTAGGGAACACCACTATACCAGTCAGATATGACCTAAACCATATCCCTTATGAGTATACAGTGGAGGTGAAGAATAGATTTAGGGCATTAGACCTGGTAGACAGAGTGCCTGAAGAACTATGGACGGAAGTTCGTAACATTGTACAGGAGGCAGCAACTAAAACCATCCCAAAGAAAAAGAAATGCAAGAAAGCAAAGTGGCTGTCAGATGAGGCTTTACAAATAGCTGTGGAAAGAAGGAATGCGAAAAGCAAAGGTGAAAGGGAAAGATATAAACAACTGAATGCAGATTTCCAGAGAATAGCAAGGAGAGATAAGAAGGCCTTCTTAAATGAACAATGCAAGGAAATCGAGGAAAACAACAGAATGGGGAGGACTAGAGATCTCTTCAAGAAAATTGGAGATATCAAGGGAACGTTTTGTGCAAAGATGGGCATGATAAAGGACAAAAAAGGCAGAGACCTAACAGAAGCAGAAGAGATTAAGAAGAGATGGCAAGAATACACAGAAGAACTATACAAGAAAGATCTTAATGTTCCTGATGACCACGCTGGTGTGGTCACTGACCCAGAGCCGGACATCCTAGAGAGTGAAGTCAAGTGGGCCTTAGGTAGCATTACTAACAACAAAGCTAGCGGAGATGATAATATCCCAGCTGAGTTACTTAAAATCCTAAATGATGATGCTGTGAAAGTGCTGCACTCAATGTGCCAACAAATTTGGAAAACTCAGCAGTGGCCAAAGGATTGGAAAAGGTCAGTTTACGTTCCAATTCCAAAGAAGGGCAGTGCCAAAGAGTGTTCAAACTATCGCACAATTGCACTCATTTCACATGCTAGCAAGGTTATGCTCAAAATCCTACAAGCTAGGCTTCAGCAGTACGTGGACCGAGAACTACCGGATGTACAAGCTGGGTTTCGAAGAGGCAGAGGAACTAGAGATCAAATTGCCAACATGCGCTGGATCATGGAGAAAGCACGAGAGTTCCAAAAAACCACCTACTTCTGCTTCATTGACTACGCAAAAGCCTTTGATTGTGTGGATCACAACAAACTGTGGCAAATTCTTAAAGAGATGGGGGTACCAGACCACCTTACCTGTCTCCTGAGAAACCTGTATGCGGGTCAAGAAGCAACAGCTCGGACCGGCCATGGAACAACCGACTGGTTCAAAATTGGGAAGGGAGTATGGCAAGGCTGTATATTGTCACCCTGCCTATTTAACTTATATGCAGAGTACATTATGAGAAATGCAGGGCTGAATGAATCGCAAGCCGGAATCAAGATTGCCGGGAGAAATATCAACAACCTCAGATATGCAGACGATACCACCCTAATGGCAGAAAGTGAAGAAGAACTAAAGAGCCTCTTGATGAGGGTGAAAGAGGAGAGTGCAAAAGTTGGCTTGAAACTCAACATTAATAAAACTAAGATCATGGCATCTGGTCCCATCAATTCCTGGCAAATAGAAGGGGCAGAAATGGAAGCAGTAACAGATTTTACTTTTCTGGGCTCCAAGATCACTGCAGACGGAGACAGCAGCCATGAAATTAAAAGACGCTTACTCCTTGGAAGGAAAGCTATGGCAAACTTAGACAGCATAATAAAAAGCGGAGATATCACCATGCCAACAAAAGTTCGCATAGTCAGGGCGATGGTGTTCCCAGTAGCAATGTATGGTTGCGAGAGTTGGACCATAAGGAAGGCTGAGCGCCGAAGAATAGATGCTTTCCAACTGTGGTGCTGGAGAAGGACTCTCTGGAGAAGACTCTGATGCTGGGAAAAATTGAAGGCAAAAGGAGAAGGGGAAGGCCAAGGATGAGATGGTTAGACAGCATCACCGATGCAATGAACATGAAAATGAGCGAACTCAGGAAGATAGTGGAGGACAGGAAGGCCTGGCGGGATATGGTTCATGGGATCACGAAGGGTCGGACACGACTTAACAACAACAAATGAAAAGAAATACAGGTTTTATATTCCTGTGAAAAGACTCTAAGGTACCATCCTTATCAATATCACTTATTGATATGTATTGCATTGGAATCTATCCCTGCAACACATTGATTTATTTAAAACATTTCTATACACTACCCTTCAGTAGTGTTTCCAGCACAGTTTACAAAAGCAAAACAAATAGAATACTGTAATATCATTAAAAACTCACAATAATAAAACAGCAGATTAAAAGCTGCAGTTAAAACAACTTAAAAGGCATAGGGCTGCACTTCTATACAACAAACTACTAGGGAGTAAGCCTCATTCTACCCAGTGGGACTTACTTCTGAGCAAAAGTGCATATGATTGTGTTGTACGAAAATAAAAAGGCCTTCCCTTCCTAGGAGTCCAGGAAGTCCTCACTTAAAGTTGTCAGTAGGTTCTTCTTGGAAACTGCAACTTTAAACGAAACAACTTATAATGAAACCAATTGATAAATGTAATTGATCAATTACATTGATTTAATTGATAAATGTAAACATTCCCATGGCATTTCCCCATCAACTTTAAGTGAAACAACCAAGTGAGGACTTACTGCACAGTCAATGGGGGCTGGGAGGAACAAAGCACGTGGACTTTTCCTATAGCAGGAGCAGCGATGTCATCGTCAGGAACTCTCAGGCTCTTCCTCTGAAACGTTTTTCCAAAGGACGAGCTCAGAAAAGCATCAGGCTCAGGAGGAGGCAAACTGAGAAATTTGCCTAGGGGCATATGTTAACATCTATCCTAAGCCATCATCTTTCCCAAGGGCTGCCTGAGAGGTAATATGTAGTTCATGTTACATTAAGGCTAAAATCCTTTGCATTTTCTACTGAACATAGTAGGCCTTCCTTTCAAGTCAACATGCCTAGACTAGGACTCTAATGTACAGGCGTCCCCCCCATATCCATGGGGGATAGGTTCCTGCTGCTACCATGGATACCTGAAACCGCAGGGAGTAGTGAACTCTATACTTACTGCTATGCAGGAAGCAGACAACAGACCTCTCAGTTATTGTCTTAGTGATTCACAGTCCATATTTACTAAGTTTAAAATTTAAAAATAGGGGTTTAATTACTGTGTCAGTCAGATTTAAAAGCACTTAACGTTTTATTCCGGATTTGCACTGAGCTTTTTCAGAAGTATGGATCAAACAAGGCATTTACTGCCCTTTTGTGGCTTCTGGCTGGAGAGTTCTTGTTTTATGCCCCAGCCATGGCTTGTAAAGTAAATAGCCTCTAGTTCTTAAAGTCACAGAAGCGTAAGAAAGTTCTAAAGTTTTTTAAGGAGAGTCAGTTGTTTCAATGTATGATTACGTGTTCCACCACTGCTGATTTATCTCCATGTCCCAATCTGCAGTGTCTTAGATGTTCAGTGACTCTTGTATTCACGCTTCTGCCTGTTATTCCGATATATACCATATTGGCCTGAGTATAAGACGCACTTTTTTCCCCTAAGGCAAGTCTTTCAAGTAGAGGTGCGACCTACAATCAAAGCCTAGCATTTTCTGCCAAGGCAAGCCTCTCCGAGTCTCTTTCAAAGGTAAAACGGGGCTTTTTTTCTTTTTCTTTTTCTTTTTTTAAACTGCAAAGCACAGTGTTTTCAAGCCTTTACAAGGTTGTTCCTTGCAGCTCTTAATCACTTGCTAAATGGCCGAAAACAATAATCTCTCTAGCAGCCTCAGGATGGAAGCATTTGAAAAAATTAACCCTTAAGCTCTAGCCCCAGGACACTGGAAACTAAGGTATTTATTGATCCTGCAGTTTGAAAGTTGAGAGTGCAGTTTGAAAGTTGAGAGCAAGAGCTCCTGCATAGGCTTACCAAATCCAAGGGGGGACAGAGTGCCTACCTTTCGGCTGCAATCCTATGCACACGTTCCTGGGAGTAAGCCCCATTGAATGCAATGGGACTTACTTCTGAGTAGACATGCATAGGATTGTGCTGTTAACCACTGAAATTTGGGCAGGTACAGCTCATCATCATGGAAGGGTGCAACAAGCTGCACCTGCCCAAATTCCAAAGGTTAAAGGTAGGCATTCTGTCCCCCTTTCGATCTGGGAAGGCAACTTATACTAGTGTGCCCAGATTCAATAAGGGACAGGGTGCCTATGCCTTTTACTGTACTAAAGCTGTACTGTTTTACTGTTCTACTAATGTGTATATTTAAGTTAAAAAAAAGTTAAAAATGTGTTTTTAAAAAATAGCACCAAACTTTAAGGATACGGCTTATAATCAGGAGCGGCCTATACTCGGGACAATACGGTACTTGACCGCAAGAGCATGGCACTTGATAGACACCGGGGAGTGACAAAGGATCCCTTCTGTCTTTTACTGGATGAAGTGTCTGCCTAATCTTCATAGTTGATTTGAAGATAGTTTTTATGTCCACCTTATTCAACAGCCTACCAATTCTATCGGTTACCCTTGGAATGGTAAGTATGCCGTACTTTTAAATTTATTGGGCTCCACTTTACCAGTTTTGTTTTTTAAAAAAATTGCCAAAACCCGAAATCATATGAACTGGAAGGATACTTTACAAGCCATGGCTGGGGGATAAAACAAGAACTCTCCAGCCAGAAGCCACAAAAGGGAAGTGAATGCCTTGTTTGCACAAGGTTGCACGGAGTTGCAACCTTGCACGGAGCTCAGCTTCAATGAAATTTGAGCTGCATGGCCATGCAGCTTAAAAGGAACAATGCTTCCTGGCCTGTAGATCTGTGGCTTCTTGCCATCAGTCCTATAAATAGCCATGTTACTGATCTAGCCCTTTGCTATCTAGGCAGGTCTCCTGCACGTCTTGAATAAAAGGAAATTAGCAAGAATAGCACATTGACCAGGTAACAGAATACTGATGGTTCTTCACCTCAAATCCTCAGATGTCTTTTCCTAGGAATTTTATGTAGATGGGGGATAGGATGGAACCCTGAGGGACCCTGTAACATGCATGCTGCGGAACTGAGGAGTATTTCCTCAGTCCCACCTTCTGGAAATGAACCCCTAGGTTAGAATGCAGCTACCATAACACCATGCCTCAGACTTTTAAGCCACAAAGTCTGTCCTGAAAAATACCATGGTATTGAAGGCTGCTGAGATATGAGAGAATTAACAAAATCACACTTTCCCTGTTCCTCTTCCAGCTCCAACAGAGCAACCAAGACATCAACATTAATTGGGTGATGGGGAGAGAAAACCAAATGGGTTACAGTGGTACTAAAGAGAGGAAGCAGACTTTGGTTTACCTTCGTTCTTTTATGCCACAGAGCCTTAAACATGTCACAGCCTATTCAGACATATATCTAGAAATTGCAAAATTAACAATATGCTATTTTTTTAGTTTACAGAGTTCTTGCCATCTACAAGGTATTAAAACCACATACGCTTTCAGATACTGACATCAAGCCACTACATACAATGTAAAAATGCTATTCATGATATTCCAGTTAAAGATAGCATAGTACCAATGTGAACTATAAATATTTTCCATTCAAATTTCTTATGTAAGAGGCAGTGGGAAAAGACTATCAAATTAATGTTTTCTTGTTGCATAATGTGTTGACAAGATGAAGAGCATACTGATGTTATAGAGTATCCTAATTTCTGAAATTTAGATGAGGAAATTAAGATATCAGAAATATTTCAGAAGAATTTTCAAACATGTGCAAGTCCCTATACTTACCAAGACTCCCTATATTTCTGTACACTAACAAGAATTTTGTGTATAATGTTTTTCAGAGTAGAACCTGTTTTATATAAGAAGTATATTTAAAAAGCTAATTTCTTTTCTCCTTTCTGCACAGCAATCCACAAAGTGTGACTAATAATAGATTTAAATTTGCTAAGTGCATTTACTCCTTTGTGCCATCATAAAGAGAATCTATTACTGTAAAATTGAGGCTTAGTTCCAAATTGCGCCATTATGAAGTTTTCTTCCAGCAATGTTTTGTCTCTAATACACTTCCCTCATTGTAATTCTATTGCAAACCTGATGTCTAGCATCAAGTCTCACAATAATTATTTTAAATTGCTACTAGGAACAGTAGTCCTGGTGGGATATATTACTACCATTCTAACAAGATGAATTTCAATGCACTTGTAACCATATTATATAGTGTTATGAAAGAAGGAGGATCTTTGAGTAGTAGACAGACAAGCATACAAGGAACATTTTTATCAACCTCATTTTACATAGTATATTACATGTTTATAAATTTCATTCAAATAGCTAAAATAGTACTGTATAATCATATGTTGTAATGTATTATAACATATTCCACTATGACATCTTTCACGTACTACTTTTTGTCCAGGTGAATTGATCTCTATAAATCAGATTAGCAATTTTATTATTATTACTGTCCTTAATATTGTAGAAATCAAGGGATGACAAAATGTAGATGTGCGTTAATTAGAAACCACTAAGAATTTAAAGGCACTAGTTTTAAGTCTTCAGATTTAACTTTCCGAATAACATTATCTTTGGACCACTAGCATATTAATACATAACAAAATGATAAAATAATCTATACTCCTATTTAACATCTGTCTTATGCCACTGGTGTGCTAGGCACTGTACAGAACATGGAAGTTATATGGTCTCTACCTTCAGGGCTTACAAACTAGGAGCAAGATTATCCATGGCAGATGGCAAGCAGGTTATGGAGGCACAAAACGTTCATCTGGGCCAGCTATGCATTGTTGATGGTATCCTGACTCAGCTCTCAAGAGCACCACATGCCCTTGCCATACTGTGACTACATGTGGCACATTTCTTTCATCCAGATCATTGCATGACCTGTGCCTCTCCCAACTGGGGGTACAGTATCCTTCATGCTCAGAAGAATTGAACTCCACATTGCTGCAGTTTGTATGTTTCAACAGTAAGGCTCTAGCGGTGGTGGGAGTGGGAGCTGGAAGCCTATATTGGGAGCAGTCCTTGCCAAGAGGGCAGCTATCAGGGCCCATCAGGGTCCAGGGCCCAAACATTGTCAAACAGTCTAAAGTTCTAATATGGGCAGATGAGAATCCAAAGAGTCAAAAGTGGAGGGCATGGTCAAAAGCAGACTGGTAGTTGGATTCCAGAGCAGTCAAACATCGAGATAAGAAAAAGCAAAGCAAGGCAACACTGTTTAGCTCTTTCTCCCAAGAACACATTGCTTGTACCAGGTTCAAGTCCAGTATAGTTCTTATATAGGGCAAGTAGGAGCTCCATGGACCTCCCTGAGTCATCACCTGAGACTCACCTGCTTTGGCTGACTGTCTGTAGGTTTTCCTCCTGCCACTGTCAGGGCTTGGAACCAAGAGCCCTATGAAATCAATCCCTGGCTTCCTGCACCAGAAACAGTGCAGGCCATGATCCTTCTTGCCTCGAAAGTTAATCAATGCCGGATTGCCATTCAGTCACTATTGAGGGAAATAAAGATTTGTAGGCCTGCTGACTTCCCTCAGTCTGGGTAAGTTGTCACTGAAGGACTACCCAGTCCTTCCTCTGCATTTCCACCACCACACGTGCTTCCAGTTTGCCTCTAATACTATGCTCCTCAGAGGTGAAACAAAGTTATGTTTTATAACTAGAATTATTTGTTGTTGTCAAACTTTATTGCCCATTCACCTATACTGTTTTTAATACTGGGGCTCCAGATTTTTCCTTTTATACCTTCAGTACTGTACCTTCAGATATCCACAACATTCATAGCCCAATCTTGTCTAGGACCACCACAGCGTGCAAAAGCACGCTGTGCTTGATCCTATCCAGGAGTGGGCCAGTGCTGGCGCAGGTGGAGGCCTCCTTGGGGTAAAGGGACATTTGTCCCCTTACCCTGAGTAACGTCCCAGCTGCCCCAATGGGTCTCCTCAGATGTGCTCTGGCAAAATGGCTGATGCAAATCTGGGAGGCCCATGTAAGGTCCAACAGGCCCGGGAAGGGGGATAGGATTGACTGGAGCACGCTGATGATCCCACCCGTTTTCCAGCCAGCAAATCCCCCCCGCTCCGCCCAGTCCCACCCTCCCCATGCCGCTTGGCACAGTCCTTACCTGCGTCTGGGGTGGCCTGCATCCAGGGCAGAGCAAGTGGCACCAGCCTCGGCACTGGAGCCTCTTACTCTCCAGGTGTCGAAAATATGCCTTACGGCAAAATGTGACACCGGCAGAACGATAGTTCCAACAGTTCTGTCTTAGAAAGGATTGCGCTGTCAGTTGTTTCCAAAAACTCTTGTCTGGACACATCTGATGCTATGGAGCAAGATGTGTGCACTAGAACTTATCAATGATGAATACAATTTTCACAGAAAAGCATAGACAGCAATTTTTTTGTCCCAATGTCAACAAACGTTTGTTTTTCAACACTTTTCAAAGCATTGTCCTAGTTGTTGTTCAGTCGTTAAGTCGTGTCCGACCCTTCGTGATCCCATGAACCATATCCCGCCAGGCCTTCCTGTCCTCCACTATCTTCCTGAGTTCGCTCATTTTCATGTTCGTTGCATTGGTGATGCTGTCTAACCATCTCATCCTTTGCCTTCCCCTTCTCCTTTTGCCTTCAATCTTTCCCAGCAATCAGAGTCTTCTCCAGAGATTCCTCTCTTCGCATTAGGTGGCCAAAATATTTGAGCTTCAGCCTCAGTGCCTGTCCTTCCAGGGAACAGTCAGGGTTCATTTCCTTTAGGATTGACTGATTTGATCTCCTAGCAGTCCAAGGGACTCTCAGGAGTCTTCTCCAGCACCACAGTTGGAAAGCATCTATTCTTCGGCGCTCAGCCTTCCTTATGGTCCAACTCTCGCAACCATACATTGCTACTGGGAACACCATCGCCCTGACTATGCGAACTTTTGTTGGCATGGTGATATCTCTGCTTTTTATTATGCTGTCTAAGTTTGCCATAGCTTTCCTTCCAAGGAGTAAGCGTCTTTTAATTTCATGGCTGCTGTCTCCGTCTGCAGTGATCTTGGAGCCCAGAAAAGTAAAATCTGTTACTGCTTCCATTTCTGCCCCTTCTATTTGCCAGGAATTGATGGGACCAGATGCCATGATCTTAGTTTTATTAATGTTGAGTTTCAAGCCAACTTTTACACTCTCCTCTTTCACCCTCATCAAGAGGCTCTTTAGTTCTTCTTCACTTTCTGCCATTAGCGTGGTATCGTCTGCATATCTGAGGTTGTTGATATTTCTCCCGGCAATCTTAATTCCGGCTTGCGATTCATTCAGCCCTGCATTTCTCATAATGTACTCTGCATATAAGTTAAATAGGCAGGGTAACAATATACAGCCTTGCCGTACTCCCTTCCCAATTTTGAACCAGTCGGTTGTTCCATGGCCGGTCCGAACTGTTGCTTCTTGACCCGCATACAGGTTTCTCAGGAGACAGGTAAGGTGGTCTGGTACCCCCATCTCTTTAAGAATTTGCCACAGTTTGTTGTGATCCACACAATCAAAGGCTTTTGCGCAGTCAATGAAGCAAAAGTAGGTTTTTTTTGGAACTCTCGTGCTTTCTCCATGATCCAGCGCATGTTGGCAATTTGATCTCTAGTTCCTCTGCCTCTTCGAAACCCAGCTTGTTCTTCCGGTAGTTCTCGGTCCACGTACTGCTGAAGCCTAGCTTGTAGGATTTTGAGCATAACCTTGCTAGCATGTGAAATGAGTGCAATTGTGCGATAGTTTGAACACTCTTTGGCACTGCCCTTCTTTGAAATTGGAACGTAAACTGACCTTTTCCAATCCTTTGGCCACTGCTGAGTTTTCCAAATTTGTTGGCATATTGAGTGCAGCACTTTCACAGCATCATCATTTAGGATTGTCCTAAGAGCAGTACAATAAATAAAACACTTTTATAATACTTTTTGGCAATAATATATTGATAGCTTGGAATTAATTAATGAGCCATTGCTTCCAGGACTTCTTTGGCATATCTTACTTGAAATTTTTATGTTCTAATTGTGTTTGGAAGCGTAAGCTACAGGAAAGACTTCCTTTATCCAGGACTACTGATGGCCCTGGATTTAATCAGACTGAATATAGCCTTTAACTTTTCCATCATATCCAAAATCAGCTGCAAAATCATTGCATACTGATCTTACGTTGGAAGAAATTTAATGAAAGAATGATTAGAAACAGAAGGTGTCTTCCATTTATGTCTGTATTTTGTTCACTTATAAACATTTTACAGTTCGCTATTAATGCATCTCCCTCCTCTTGAATTACATACGTTCTATCTGTCAATCCAGGACAAAGCCAGGGATCTAGAAGAGGATATTAAATTGATGTTTCTCTAGTGATATGATACAGAGAAAAAAATGCTGTTCCTTGCAGTTTTCAATACATTTTGAAACTGGTATTGATTAAAGTGGAGAAGGAAAACTATTATTTTCATAATATCTGAAGCACACTTTCCATGTTCCCTTATGCACATAAATTGCACAGTGTCTAGTTTGTTCCTGATGCAGGGGTGGGGGAGAAACAAGGAAACTATTCCAAGGAGCTAGGTGAATACTTAGACCACAATGTAAAAGAGCAATGCTATGCCAAATTGCCAATCTGGCACTTCAACAAAGGCCTGTGGCGATACAAAGAGATGTCTTCCCTCGTATCTGCCCTGGGCAAATCCTGCTCCCTGCTTTGCTCCATCATACTGGTTCAGTGGAGAGACGTCCCACTGATTCCAGACCCACCCAGCTCAGGGGGTTCTCTAGGGCTCCCTCATGACTTTTCGGCGAGGGCTCAAAACGTTTGTTTCGTCTAGCGTTTTATGGGTTGATGTCTGACTACTGGGTCTCAAGATGTTTTGCTCCATTGCTTCTCTGCTCTATATTGCCACCCCCAGTGGTTTATAATTTAGTTTATGTATTGTTTTAAATTATGTATTTTTATATTTGTTGTAAGCTGCCTTGGGCATTTGCCTTGGCAAGGGATAAGGCGGGGTATACATTTTTTAAATTAAAAAAAAATATTGACAGTAGCCAGACTCTTCCCCCCCCCCCCAAATACAGGTCATAAATGGGCTACTGCTTGAGCATGAGAACTTCTTTATGTTTAGGTACTTAACAACATTTTGGTGGTGGTGGTGGTAGTAGTACTAGTAGTAGTAGCTTGAGCTGTTCCGCCACAGTTTTCAAATGTAAGTAAAATAATCCCTTTCCATATACCTGTATTAGGCACTAAATAGAAACAAGTAGGGGAATGGGATTGCATATGCTCTCTTCATCCCTGATGATGCATTCCTTGGCTCTGCTGCTGCATATATGGTGTGGAATCTTACAAAAAGCAAGTTCACTGGTTGTGTTGAGGGGAGCCTATATGAGTATATGTGGATAACAGGTACGGCTACAGCCTACGTGCACACAAGCTGATAAATGTGTGAAGAGTGGAGGCAGGGAGAGTAGGTGCAATCCCACTCCTGTCTTCAGATGTTCATTCTGAATGCAAATCAATCACGTGAAAAGGACAACAGCTGCTTGTCAAGGATAGTTGCTTGTCATGAATGTTTTATTTCCTGATTAATTGTTCCAAGTGACTTGCATGTTCTGTAAAATGTACACTGTACATTATGTAAAATGCACATTTTATATGTATATCACTTTATGTAATATGTACTATATAACATCTGCTCCAGTTGAACCACTTTCCCTGCATTGTTTTTACTTTTTTCTTGGGTGGGGTTCTTTGTTTATTTGTTTGTATGTTATGGTTTCATTTTTCTTGTTATCTGCCTTGGGCATTTTATTTGGAAAGGCAGGATAAACATGTTTATAATAACTTAAATAAATTGTGCATTAATGAGATTAATTTGTGTCTTGGCCCCAACCTAGACGAGACCTTGAAAATCTGTGATCAAATATCTGATGTCACCTTAAGTAAAGTTTTCCTTAATTGAGCACGCACTAGAGCAATGGAATAAATTGCTATTAGCAATATCCCAGAGAAATAATAAACTCTTCTGGGCATATGTTTCAGGCTCTTTTAGGAAAGATGCCTTCAATCCAGCTTTGATTTTTCCATCTAGATGGGCAAAATATTTTTCTGATCTCTTTTGTGATTTAAATAGTTCTCAGCAAATCCTTCTAGAACCCATATCCAACGAACTTCCAACTTGGCTCCCAGGTTCTATAGAGGAGGTCAAACACTTAATCCTTCAACTTAAAAGTGGCAAGGCTTCTGGCCCTGATGCCATACCACCAGAACTGCTTAAATGTAATCCAGAATGGTGGGCATTGTTAGTTGCACTTCTGTTCACATCAATTGACAGTAATGCAGTAATGCCAAGTGATTGGTTGAGGGCGCTAGTCATTCCAATTTGCAAGAAAGGTGATAGCACTCTACCTTCGAACTATAGGCCCATCAGTCTGCAATTGGTTTTAGGTAAGCCTTATGCCAAACATTTACTCAACAAGCTCACCTCGTGGGCTAATGACCAACAAATTTTGGGCCCAGAGCAAACCGGTTTTCTCCAGTGAAAGTCTACTATGGATCACTGCATATTATTGTCTTATTTAATTAATAAGCAATTTAAATTCCTTAGGCAGAAACTTTATGCAGCTTTTTTGGACCTAAAAGGAGCATTCAATTCTATCGACAGAGAACTTTTATGGGACAAACTCTCAAAAATGGACATGGATAAAAGGCTTCTTTTTCTTATCAGAACCTTCTATTCCAATACTTCTTGTAAGATCAGATGTTCTTGGGAAGACGATTTAACTCCATCAATCCAGACAAATAGAGGTGTTAAACAAGGATGCATTTTGGCTCCAACATTGTTCAATTTATTTTTGAATTACTTTAACACCTTCTTGCAGGGCATTAAGAGCCATTGTTCCAAACTGGTCCTACGCAAAATTCCACTTCTTTTGTATTTATTATTTATTTATTATTTACCATATTTCTATCCCGCCTTTCTCCCCACGGGACCCAAGGCGGCTTACAAAAATACAAATACAAATACAAATAAATTACAATTTTACATTTTAAACAGCAAACAATTAATAAAAACATCTAAAAATTAATTTAAAAATTTAAAACAAGATCATAAAAACAGCAGCAACCCACCCGTACCAGCAAGCTATTAAAAAAGGCAAAGGCTCAGAAGGCTTCTTTGAACAAGAAGGTTTTTAGGCCTCGCCGGAAAGTGTCCAAGGAGGGAGCAGTTCGTAAGTCAAAGGGGTCTGAGGTCCTTCTTTTTAGATCGCGTATTGGCTTAAAACGTTTGCTTGCAGGAAGTTTGGAGTATTTTTATGCCAACAAATTACAACTTAATTATAATAAGTCTAAGATAATGGTCTTTTAAAAAAAAATGGGAATTATTCAGTTGGATTTGTAAGGGACATGAAATCGAACAGGTTAGACAGATAAGATACCTTGGTGTTATCTTTCAGTATAACCATTCTTGGGTGGCTCATCGTAGTGCTATAGTTAATGCTGTCATAGTATCATCTTCAGCAGTAACTAGATTCTTTTTCAACCGGGGCAATAAATACATACCAGCTGCTGTAGAGGTATATAAAGCTAAAATCATTCCACAAGTTTTTTATGGTATCCCAGTGTGGTATACTAATTTTGACCAATCTGTTGAAAGAATCCAAGCAACGTTCCTACGGAAAATTCTGGGGTTACCTACGTGTGTACCGTATTCAGTCCTATGTTTAGAAACTGGCCTTATTCGATTGAAAACCTTAATATGGTTGAGGTTGGTGAAATTCTGGCTTAGACTTTATTAGAATTGTAATCAAGATAGTCTGCTGTTCCAACTTTTTTTAGAACCTGTTCCACCTATTGGGGCAATAGAATTACAACGGAAATTAAACTCCTTGGGCCTCGATGTGGAGAGGTTGGGTATGTTGAGCCAGGTGGCAGCCTAGATCAGAATCCAGAATCCTAGATATTGAAAATCAGGAGTTGCATAGTGTGGCACATACGACCTGTTCCCCACTACAATTTCACATTTCTATCAGCTTTGGGAAGATGGCACCTTATCTTTGTAATCTTAAGTGCCCCCAGTCGCGTAGAGCCCTTTCTTTAGCAAGGTGCAACGCTCTCCCGTCTGCTCTGTTACTTGGCAGATATAGTGGAATCCCAGCTTCTGAGAGGTATTGTCCTTGTGGAGTGGGTTGTGTAGAAACATTATTACATATGTTTTTGTATTGTCCACTCCACGAGGCACCTCGCAAGCAACATCTGGGCCCTATATTAGTCAAGCTCCAGGGCTGGGCAGATCAGGAGGTAATACATTACCTTTTATCGATGGAGATGAATGACGTAATGGAAAGATCGGCAGCCTTTGTTAATACAATCATTCTAGCACGTAAAGCTGGCTGTAATTTTGTCATGTTTGTAGTTTTGTTTGTTTTAGATGTTTGTAATAATTATGTGTTATGTGTTAAGTGTTATATGTTATGTTTGTTTTTATGCCAATAAAGGTTCCTATATATACCAGTGTATATATATCTTAATTGAGCAAATAAACACAAAAGTTGCAGGGGCAGGGGTCCTGACATGAAATGGTCCTCTCCATGGCTGCTTTTCAAAAAAATAAAAATAAAAAATAAAAAGAGACAGAACTAAAACAGAACTCTTAACATTTAGCTCTTTGTGTGGCTTTGGATCTTACATAGAAGTAGACGGAATAGAAGGGCAGGCTTTTACAACCTGTGTAACATCTGAAGTGAGCTCTGCTTGCATGAGGAATGCAAATATTTCCCTGTAGAGAAGATGTTCAAGTGTCCATGTGAGATTCTACATAAGGATCACAAAAAGAGCAAATATGTCATTTGCTGTACTTATCCACTTCCCACTTCTGTGTCGCATGTGGTACAGCATAAAGTTGAACCATATCTTCAAGTGGTAAAGTCCACAAGGCCATGCTGAAGGTCATTCAGGCCACTTTGAAGCTCAAGTGGGCAAAAAGCTGACCTTCAGATATAATAAAATGATAAACCGTCGGGCATTTTTCACCATTTATCTAATCCCACTGTTTAACATGAGTGGTTCAGAATATGCAGCTCAAAAAGACACAATTGGAGTGATCCTGACTATGCTTTCTTTCATCTTTTCATCACAACCTTCTGTACTTATCCTTGGAGTTAATACTGAACTCACTTCTCAGCATATCTCATTTGAGCTCAACCCTTAATTTACCAAACAACTATTATTGTGTTCTTGATTTCATCCTTGCCAAACATTCTGCTGTCTTTAACACCTAAAGTTGAACATAAGTTAGGTAGAGCTCTCCCCGTTGAATGATCCCTTGATTCTTTGTGTCCCCCCCCCCCAGTTACTTTCGTTCAGAAAGATGGAAATGCAATAACATGTTTCTTAATCGTTGTTCATCACACACATACAAGCACACACGGAGGCATTCCCTCCTACTGTATCTACCATGTTTGGTTAATTCAGAATGACTGATGAACTCGCCTTCCTTTCCTATTACTGTGCTCTTGTGTCTTTGTTTAACATAATGCGCCATAAAGCGCATTTGAGACTACTTCAGAGTAAGGGTCACTGGGGCGAAGGCCGGCAGCCCTTACTCCCCTGGCGGACAGTCCCTTCGCCTGCCAGAGGGTAAGCCTGCACCGGCTGGTGCAGGGGTGGAGGGAGGGCGGAACAGGGCAGCCTGTGGGGTGGCCACTGGCTGAACCGGGCTGGGAGAGCGTGGGGATATCGGCAGTAAGCTCCGCCAATATCCCGAGCCCTTTCCCAGCCTGGTTCAGCATTACCCCCCTGGCTTGAATGTACGCCAGCTTCAGAGCTGGTGTACAGTCAAGTAGGCCCATAGGGCCTCGGCCGGCTTGCACCTGGGGAAGGGGACTAACCGGCCCTTTAGGCTGGCCAGGTATTCTTACACAAGATTGGGCTGTAAGTCATTTTTTAAAAATCAACTTCAAGGTTCTAGTACTTATTTTAAAGGTCTCATGTTGCTATCCCAGATACTTCATCCTCTCATCTTATATTGTCACTTGCTTGTTCTAATCTAGACCAATGACGTTCATCTGCTATTGACCTTTTGTACTTTCTCCCACTTCTTTTTCCATATCTGTTTCTATTTTAGCTCCTATGCTAGGAATATCTTCCACCCCTCTCAGAAAGCTCTTCTTTAACACTGCCTTTCCTGAATCAACCTAACCTCATTATCTATTCCTCTGTTGACTTGACTCTTCTGACTCCTGACCAGCTCACTATTAATTGTCAGTCCTGATATATTTTTATGTTACTGCTATTTGTGTGGGATGGCAGCTGCTGCAATAACTATCTATGGACCCTATCCATGCACTTTGAGAATGTACCACTTTTGTTTGTTTTTCTTCTGGGTGTAGTTAGTGAGTCCTGAAACTTTAACACTAGCAAAAGTGGTGAAGGCACCCCTCCAAAATTAAAAAAGAAAATACAGTGTTACACAGGCGTCACTGCAGGGGGCGGTGGAGCTCTAAGTCTCCTGCGCGTTGTTTTCACTGCTTTGACTGGGTCGGAAGGCGCAGGGGTGGGGCGCTTCGTTCCTCCGTGTAACGGAGGCTCCGATCACGGAGTAACTTAGAGATCTGCCCCCCCTGCAGTGATGCCAGTGCAGTCTTATTCTCTACCAGAAGCTGTCTGTCTCATGGTGACGTCATCAGCTTTGCAAGACTTGCTCTTGTGATCTAGAGGTAAAATACTTTGATACCATTGTCTCACATTATTAATTTTCTGAGCAATTTCTAACACATCATCCATCAGTGAGATACGGTTCATTGAGCTTATATTTTGCAAAGGCCACAGAGCAATGCAGATTTATATTTCTAGGTTGATATTTTACATGCGTACTTGTTACATTTTATTTCTCCATGTTTTTCAGGGCTGTGTATTTGGTTTTCTTATCCCCACCCCCACCCCACTTTGGGGCAGATTAGGCTGAAAGATAGTGGTTGGCCCAAGGTAGTTTCATGACTGAATGGGGATTTGATCCCAAGGCTTCTCAGTTAAAGTCTAACTCTATCCACTACAGTACACCATACTATTCATTTGCTAAACGAAAATAGTTAGGACTTGATGCACTTACACTGTGGGTGTAGTACCCACACACTTAGGATTCCCAAAGGGCTCCCATTCCTATGTGCATGCAGCAGGCAGCACAACTGACTATTAGGTGAGGTGGGAGGTCTGTGCACACCTGCTATATCCCCATCCAGCTCTCTCTCTCTCTCTCTCTCTCTCTCTCTCTCTGATGCAAGTTATGCATGATTGTAATTGCTGAGGAAAGAAACAGGGCTCAATGGGAATTTGGAACATATGCATTCCCCCTTATAGCCAGTTGTACTGCATGTATGGATGCACACAAATGGCATGTGAAAATAGAGTTTTGCTGGGCTGTATGGCTGAGCTTTTTTCAACCATAGATTTAGTTTTTGTCTTACTGGTGGGATCTGAATTATGCTTAGAAAAAAAATTAATCAGAGGCACATTTCATTACTAGGGACTATTATAAGCTGGAAATGTGGAACACATTTTTCAAAATATGCTTACATAAACAAAAATCCAGTATTCTCCTTAACTGGACTGAATTTTCCAATGCAGATGACAATTTCTTGTTTTCAGAGAGTCATTCTATGAATCTCAAGTATTTTTCTTAAAGAATGAAAGATTGGCCATAACTGCTGAAAAAGGTAAATTTTGCAAGTACTGAACTGAACTGATTGTAGGGAGATAAAGTGAATTTCATGAGTGACCCTCTGAGTTGTAATAAAGCTTAAAAATATGAAAATGCACAGCAATACAGAAAGCACTCTTAGGTGCTAAATAAAAAATGCCTTAAGAGTGAGCTTCTAACGTCACCTCCTGGGAGTGATCACATCCTTTGGCTTAAAACATGAAGTGAGCTTTAATGAGGAGTTAAAATTAGCTTTGTGTTATACTTATTTCTTTGAACATAGAAGGAAATAAATAGATTTGCTAGCTCCTAAAACAAAGGTGGAAATATGTGGGGTTGCAATATTTGGTTGTGTGATATTTCAGTCACACAAGACATTCCTATTATTATGCTAAGAAAATATTATGTAGCTCTAACAGTAGATGTGTCTGTTCCAGATTCTAAGGCTTCTCAATAGATTATTTGTCCAGAAACAAGCAACTTGAAATTTACTAGAGCTGAAATACTGGAAATTAACTTCATGATGTATTAACCCAAATAATAATGTTCCTGACGTAGGGAAAAATGATGAAAATTAAACATCTCGTTATGCACACTGTGTCTGCACAATGTGCTGCATGCACCGCATGTGTTAGAATTTCTTCTGAGATCTTTTTTTAATCTTTTATTCATAGCATTGCAGGTGATGAAAAATTTATGCCTTGAGTCTGGCATTGAAATTAAATGCAAAATGAAAACAGAAGCAGTTTATACTGACAGCTTAAATATCTTTATCTAGCATACTGTTATGCTATAAAAATCACTAGGTGACTTTTAAAATTTCCCAAGTGCAAAAATTGAAGAGTTGTACAATAAAGAATAATAGTATATATATATACAGATCATAACAATAAAGTTGCATATCATTAATATTTGGGGGTTAAATAATGGTTAAAATGTTCATATATAAGTCCATTTAAGCTTTTCTTTTCTTTTTTATTCTGCACAGCCTGATTGGTGATATGTCACATGAATATCCCAGTGGCAAAAAAGAATTGATTTTATATTATATTTAATGAGTCTGATATTTTCTTATATGTCATATAGCAGATCTCCCTGAAACTTGAACATAGCCATAGAGGAGAGGTTAATTATTCAGAAGAAAACATTTGTTAATCAGTACATTTGTGCTGTGTAAGAATGCCAACAGTTGCTAATATAGATGCATTTCTAAAACAATGTTTCTATAGCTTTCTTTAAAATGTGCACTATGCTTGCGTTTGTAGTGAGATTGTGATATTGAGTTAACTCACTGTAAAGTTTTCCTCGTAATAGAAGGTATTCAGTAAATTTTTCCTTTAAACAATTGCCCTTGCTTTGGGGCTTTTCAGTGTTTTGGGAATTTTGTTGGGCGGCACAATAGTGAACTGATAATTCATAAAGCACATTAATAGCAAGGAAATGACTGCTGCTATCTTCTTTAGTGAATACTGCACTGTGGTACATCTAAGAATTGCATAACTTCATACAATCAAATCCATGAAGGAGTTATTTAGCAACTTAATAAAGAGAATCTGAAGTACTAGGAGCCTTTGCGGAATTAAGAAAAAGACACCATAAAGCAAATGACAAGCTCAAGTCTATATGTTGATGGTTACAATGTTGTAGTGTTTCCGATCTTTGCTATGATTTTTTTATTTGTATCCTTTTGTATTTGTAAAAGTACTGCATATAATTCTGTAGATAATTTTATACAATGTTAATTGTACTAAGAGTGCTCTGAAAATGTGTTTGATTCAGTAATTCATTTGCATTTTAATGATCTTCACAGCATAAGGTTACAGAATCAATTTGAAAGACCTGTGACTCTTTATTGCATAGTGCTCTGATACTTTCATTGCTGCATAGCGCCCACATGGAGTGTTATAGATTATGTTGGTAAATATAAAAAGTAGAAAACATATACCTTGATATTTAGTAGCAACTTGCATTTATAATCCAAGTTCCATTTCCTAATTTTGCAGAATTAACATTCAAAGGTTCAAACCCTTTGAATAACAATATAGGTGTTTTGAAATAAATCAGTCTTTGGCAGTTGTGCAGATTATTGTATTGTTGTGAATAGAAGAAAGAGTTCAAGTTTGATGAGAAGGCTGGCACTATAACTTTTTGTGAATGCCCAGTATGAGGGGAAAAATACTTTTTATCGCATCTTTTGAAAACAGAAAGGTTACCTGTTGTGCTTTTTAGAAAGCAGGAATTAATGTGCTAAGTTTCAGAAATATATGGAGTACTATATTCTCCTGATCTGTATGAACCATTTTAAGTTTTCTGTGTAACATTTCTCTCATTTCCTTTATCATATACAAATTTAATATCAGCATGAATAAATCTAAATTGTTTGCTTCTTTCTTCCTAATTCCTGAAGCAATGTAAAAGTCTAGAGAGGTTTGAAGTGACAGGATTACAAGCAGTCTTTTGCATACATGGCCTTTAGGGAAGAGCGGCTACCTTGCATCTAATAAACAAGAAAGTGAATTCGTTGAATAATGAATTAAGTGGCATAAGTTGTGATAACAAGGAGCAAATGTAACTTCAGACGAATGGTATTTGCTTTGTGTGGGGTTATCTGAGAGGGCTGAAGCTCTGCCAAGAGAGATTGAAAAAACGGCTCATTATATTAAGATGTTCTTTTGCAGAATATAGCTTTAAATTATCTCATGTTTTTGTTTGTTTGTTGAACTCTCGTGTATGTTTCTATCAAACCAGCCATCTCCACCAGGGGGGATAACTATGATTCTGTTAGACCTTTGCATGTTGTTTAAAATGAAAATTCCTAGTGAGTTTTAGATGGGTCACCCAACAATTAAATAGAGATGTCTAATTGGTTGATCCATATTAGGGTCAGCAGCTTGTTACAGAATAAAAGCTTGTGGTGCCCCACTTGCATAGTTCTGAACCAAATTAAATTATTAATCTATTCTTTGCTTCAGTGTAGCTTCACAGGGATTCCTAACCTGCCATGCCAAATAAAACAGAACTACTGCTTTACATTTTCATTATGATGAATTATATTTTAAATTGCAAATTCTCGCCTGTTTTGCTTGCACTGCATATCACATTCTCGATCTAGAATTCATTTAGACAATATTGTTTATAATTTGTTCCACTGTAATATGAATGCATAAAAGTCAAAAGCACAAACTGAGTTGGTATACAGAAATCTGCATTCTGTCCTGGAAAGATCAGATTGCAGCAGTTTAAAGGCACTTGAACACTGTAGTCCTAAACACACTGGCTTTAAAGTTCGTCCCACTGAAATTTTAAATAATTATGTATGTTATTCATATAGCACCTAAAATATACTAGGTGCTAAATCAATGGGACTTATTTTGAATAAGATTGTGGTACCTGAGGAATACCTACTTCATTTAAAATTTTTTTGAAAGCCTACAGTATGTATTACTGCTATAAGCTGCCAATGAACAGTTAAACAACATAAACTTGTAATGTTAATAGGAGAACATTTCTTGGGCTTGTGTCATTACTGTTTTACCTTTATTTTAAATTTAATTAGTGAAAGTGAATGTGCATAATGTAATAGAACATACTTAGTGAAGATTATTGCTTTAGACTGTGTATAATAAAACTTTCCATATTATCAGTCCTGACATTTAAATAAAAGCAGCTGAGATGACTCTGTGCTAATAATGATTGGGAATTGTCCACTGAGAACTGTTGCAGCCTTGTGCCTTTGGATTGTACATGTATTTTGCAAGATATTTGTTGCTAGGTGTATTTGTATTGCTGAAAGCATGTTGGAGTTTCTTGATTAACATACTCCAAGATATCTGTTGTGAATGAGTAACTGATTAGCAGACCAAAACAAAAACCTTTTAAAAACCTTTTATTTCCAGGGTCATAGTCTTCCTTAGTAATAAACAGATTTCATAATAAAAACACCATTACAACATTGATAATGTTGGGGACTTACAGAAGACACCCAAAACTAGATGTGTGACAGCCCAATCCTATTAAATGCCCTGTACTCGGATGCAGTTGCGCCGGGGCAGGCTCTGCTGCATCCAGCGCAGGGCTGGAGGTTTCGAGGGAAGGGGACAATTGTCCCCTTCCCCCGTGTCAAGCCCCAGCAGCCCCTATGGGGCTACTCAGAGGTGGGCCAGCAAAATGGCTGGCACAGCTCCCAGAAGCCCCATGTCTGACTTTCAAGCCTGGGACGGGGTTAGGATTCAGTGGAGGTCTCCTCCGCCAAGCCTGCCCCCTCCCAGTTGTGATCCGCCCTCCTCCCTGCCCTCTCCCTGCCCTGGAACACCTCCTCCTCACTGCCTTCCCCCCCCACCTCCCTACCACCTGGTGTGGAGCTCACCTGTCTCCAGCGGGCACAGCTCCATCCCCGGTGGAGGCCTGCCGGTGCTGGACTTCACACCAGCGAGACAGGCCTCTGCGCTGTCGCAACGTCCTTTACGGCATGTTTGCGACAGCACAGAGTCCAGTCCTGCTGGCGAAGGCTGGCATAGGATTGGGCTCTGAGTGACTTAAGACACATACTTTTTGTGCTTCTGATGTTTGAAGATGAACTTGTACATCCTCCCTATGAGGGGAAGTCTAAGCTGTACCCACATCTGGAGCTCGCAGAGCTTGTCACAGATGGGATGTGTGAGTTCCCTTTTTGCACATTACTGTGGAATTTCAATAAAGGTGGATACATTTATGTTCTTTATTTAAAACGTGTCTCTCTCCATCCAGCTCAGAGAACCTTACTGGCAATTTGAATTAACTGTCTGCTGTCCATATAAGCTGCCTCCTTCTTTGACTGAAGTGATAATTGAGAAACTGTGCTGAACACAGCACCAGAGAATATTGGTAGTCAGTTTATAGCCATCATGTACTTTTTGTCACCTTTCCATCTCTGGTTCCAAAAGAAACTCCAGAGTGACCAAGCAATAGAGCTTCAAAGGGACACTTTTTTGTTCACTGGGATCTTCTTTGGATTCTTCCAGAATACTGTGAACTGTGCCATTGATCATACTTGATATCAACCTTACGTGGCCAATTTGTCCCTGATTTTACAGTAACCACAAAACGTGATCCTGGATGCATATGCTGACCTGGCGTGCATCACACAGGCTTGTGGGGGATAGGATTGGTCTGCCCGGACCTGAAATGTATTCCGTCCATTCTATTGTCAAATATGACTGATGGAGTTCTGCAACATGTACCTTATTAGTGCATGCAAATGCATTTTAAAAACAAGTTTCTCAAGCTAAATCTTAATCTATTTACAATCTTCAATCCATATATTCATTTTATTGGAGTTGCACTGCAGTTTTAAAAATTAAAACGTTCTCTAGAAAACGGATCTGAATCTGATTTGCTTCAAAGTTGCTAAACTGGTTACCAATCCATTTTTCTAAAATTAGCAGGTGGCATCCAGAGGTATCTTTCAGTAGTGGAAATGCTCTTGTATGAGCAGAAGGGTGTTGCACAAGGTTTTACATTTAAAAAGTGACCTCTGTTCCATAATAGTTCTTTCACTAGTGCAAGACATTGAACAATGCTTTGCACTTCCTCTTGCATAAGTTCATTGCGCAGACTCTGGTACAAGTTGAAACGTTCCCCTTCTGCTAGTGGTTGCACAACATTGCAAAGTGTACCATTGCTAAAACTCTTTCTGCAAGGGTCACTATGCATGCCACCTAGTGTCTGCACCAGAATCAAACCAGCCAGTTAAAAAAATATTAATAAACCTGAAATAAAACTGAACCCAATTTTTTTAATGATTTAACTTTTTGCTCCAAACAAGAGAATGTGTGCATTGTAACACTTTCTTTGACATTGTTCATGCACACACACACAGAGTATATATAAAACACCTAAAAACCTTTTTTTCTCTCTCCTCAATATGCACAAGGCCTCTCCCCACTCTCTCTCTCTGGTTTTCTGTTTGCAAAAAATAATTATACTTAACAGACAGCAGTGTCTTGTTTCATTGTGCTGTGCCAGTAACATTTAAAATTTGACCAGTGAACACTAGGTGCTGCTACTGAGGAGATAGCTGCAAATTGTTGCATAATTTAAAAGATTCTTAGTTAGAAATAGTTTTAAATTGCTTCCCTCTACATGCTTAATGTGAAATAGTGCCTTGTCAGTAAAGAGCAACCCTGATAGTTAAGCACTAGACCCAGTTCCTGAGTTGTTGGGTTGCTTTTTTTAAGTAGACAAATGTACTGAGAATGACTTCAACTGCATGTGACTGTGTTTTTATATACAGTACCTCATCCTTTCCTGCACAGTTAGAGTCTCTACTGCTCTGTAAAAGGTCCTGTGAAATGTTGCTAGCTCCTACTGCAAACTACAGGTTCTCCTGTAGATCTTCACTATTTTATTTATTTATTTATTTATTTACAATATTTTTACCCCGCCTTTCTCCCCGAAGGGACCCAAGGCGGCTTACAACATGGGAGACGGATACATAATACAAAAAATAATCACATTTAAAACAATAAAAACAATCCACAAAAGCTAGTAAAAACATCATCTAAAATTAATAAAAACACATCAAATTACAATTAAAACAAGAGCATAAAAAAGCAGCAGCACTCCACCTGTGCCAGCAGGATGTTAAAAAAGGCAAGGACTCAGAAGGCTTCCTTAAACAGGAAAGTTTTCAGGCCTCGCCGGAAGGTCTCCAGGGAGAGAGCAGTACGTAAATCAAGAGGGAGGGAATTCCATAGGGTTGGTGCCACTACTGAGAAGGCCCTATCTACCTAGATACCCACTACCTAGATACCCACTACCTAGAACAACAGATCCAAAACCCACCTATTGTGCAGCACTATCATGTTGCTATTGTTCGATTCATTTCCAGTGTGTAAGGTATTACAAAATTATTTAAATAAATTATTAGCTACTAATTAATTTATTTAATTACATAATTGACACATCAATGACTACAGATTTCATCCAGCCAAGAGCTCAAATGTGAAATTGCTGGTCTTCAAAAATATGTAACTTATTTCAGTCGCCCACCATTCCAGATGAATGGAAGATTGCCAATGTAACGATGCAAGAGGGAGAGCAAAATGTAAAATTATAGGCTGGTCTGTTCTAGGTAAACTTGAAGAAAGCACAATTAAAGAAAAAATTATTAAGTGTATAGAAGAATGAGCCTTGCTGAAGGAGAATCAGCATGGTTTCTGCTAAAGTAAGTCCTGCCTCATTAAACTTCTAGACTTCTTTGAGAGTTTCAGGCATGTGAATGGAGGCAATCCAGTTGACATTGTATACTTGGATGTAAATGTTTTTGACAAAGTCAGTCTCCAAAGGCTCTTGAATAAATTTAACAGTAATGGAATAAGAGGACAAGTCCTTTTATGGATTGGTAATTGGTTAAAGAACAGGAAGCAGAGAGTGGGAATAAATGAGCAATTTGCACAGAGGAGGGACGGAAGAAATGGGATCCCTCAAGAATCTGCCTTGGGATCTGTGCTTTTTAACTTGGTTGTTGTTGTTCAGTAGTCAAGTCGTGTCCAACCCTTTGTGATCCCATGAACCATCTCCCGCCAGGCCTTCCTGTCCTCCACTATCTTCCTGAGTTCGCTCATTTTCATGTTTGTTGCATCGGTGATGCTGTCTAACCATCTCATCCTTTGCCTTCCCCTTCTCCTTTTGCCTTCAATCTTTCCCAGCATCAGAGTCTTCTCCAGAGAGTCCTCTCTTCGCATTAGGTGGCCAAAATATTTGTGCTTTAGCCTCAGTACCTGTCCTTCCAGGGAACAGTCAGGATTGATTTCATTTAGGATTGACTGATTTGATCTCCTACCAGTCCAAGGGACTCTCAGGAGTCTTCTCCAGCACCACAGTTGGAAAGCATCTATTCTTTGGCGCTCAGCCTTCCTTATGGTCCAACTCTCGCAACCATACATTGCTACTGGGAACACCATCGCCCTGACTATACGAACTTCTGTTGGCATGGTGATATCTCTGCTTTTTATTATGCTGTCTAAGTTTGCCATGGCTTTCCTTCCAAGGAGTAAGTGTCTTTTAATTTCATGGCTGCTGTCTCCGTCTGCAGTGATCTTGGAACCCAAAAAAGTAAAATCTGTTTCTGCCCCTTCTATTTGCCAGGAATTGATGGGACCAGATGCCATGATCTTAGTTTTATTAATGTTGAGTTTCAAGCCAACTTTTGCACTCTCCTCTTTCACCCTCATCAAGAGGCTCTTTAGTTCTTCTTCACTTTCTGCCATTAGCGTGGTATCGTCTGCATATCTGAGGTTGTTGATATTTCTCCCGGCAATCTTGATTCCGGCTTGCAATTCACTCAGCCCTGCATTTCTCAAAATGTACTCTGCATATAAGTTAAATAAGCAGGGTGACAATATACAGCCTTGCCATACTCCCTTCCCAAATGTGAGGTCAGGTTTCCTTAGTACACGGACATCCAAGAAGGGCAAGACTCCTTCTTTTTCTACCTCCATTGTGAATTGAATTTCTGGAATCAAGCTGTTAAGATATTCCAAAAAAATTATTCAGTTCTTGTTCACCGTGGTCCCATACACAGAAAACGTCATCGACGTACCTAAGCCAAGTAGAAGGTTTGCAAGGTGCTGTTTGCAAGGCTTTCTGTTCGTAGAACTCCATAAACAAATTCGCGACGACAGGAGACAATGGATTTCCCATCCCAACCCCTTCTTTTTGCTCCCTAATTACCCCATTCCAAATGAAGTAAGTTGAGGTCAAGCAGTGGTGGAATAGCGGTATTATTTCTCGAGGTAACGTGAGGTCACTGATTAAGTTCATGACCTCTACCAAGGGTACTCTGGTGAAGAGAGACACGACATCAAAGCTCACTAGCACAGACTCCGGTTTCAACGTTGCAACACTTAGCAATTCAATAAAGTGGTAGGTGTTCTTTACGTGGTGGAACGTATTTCCCACATAGGGGAACAAAATTCTTGCCAAGTGCTGTGATAAAGCATGCGTTGGAGCGCCTATATTACTGACGATTGGGCGGAGGGGTACATTTGTTTTGTGAATTATTTCTTCAGGCATTTGGTTAAACAAGTAAACTTTATTTCTCTTCAACAAAACAATATATGGCTGAACTACCCATACTTCCGATCTCACTACAAGTAACGACAAGCCATGAGAATTTCCACACAACGTCAAAAATATTTTAAAAAGTGGAAATGCCATCTGATCCTATCACTTTGACTGCATACAATATTTAACAGTGTGTTGGAGTGATCTCTCAACAACTATAGGATGGAGAAAAGGATTGAGTAAGGTGCTGTGCCAGAGCACCACCACATACACTAAAATTGAGTGGAGGGAGAGTTAGAACGGACAAAAGAAAATATTTCTTTACCCAGCGTGTAATTCATCTGTGAAACTCCTTGCCACAGGATGTGGTGATGGCACCTGGCCTAGATGCCTTTAAAAGGGGTTTGGACAGATTCATGGAGGAAAAGACCATCACAGGTTACAAGCCATAAGCAACCTCCTGGTTTTAGAAGTAGGTTTTCTCTGTGCCAGGTGCAGGGGAGTGGCAGCAGGAAACAGGTTATCTTGTTGGCTGTGTGCTCTGAGGCATCTGGTGAGGCCACTGTGTGATACAGGAAGCTGGACTAGATGGGCCTTTGGCCTGATCCAGCAGGGCTCTCCTTATGTTCTTATGTTCTTAATATCAGATGCTGGGTGTCTTGAACCAAGGATTGGCTGTGGAGCTCAGGGGCTTTATTCTCTGTGTCAACACAGCAGCTCCCAGGTAGACAGAGTTATTGGCTTGTTCTTTGTTCACACATTGGCACTGCAGCTGGTCAGCACAGGTTTTCCTGGTGAACCAATAGGGGGCCAGACTCATTCCATAGTCCAGGCTTGGTTTCTCAATCTGAGCAACATTATTTGACAGAGCAGCAGCAATAGCACAGCCTTGCTTTGCTTCACCTTCATAAACCAGTACTTGACCACTTGCCTGTCTTTGACCACATCTGCCTCTCTGGACCTTCTGATCCTACCTGATCCAGCACTTGACCCCAACCTGTCTTGACTAAGTTTGCTGTGATTTGACCCTCATTGGACTGTTCCACAATTGTCTCATTCTTTAGCTGCATTCTACCCAATGGCCAGATCAAGGCCTGACACTAACAGCCCAATACTGTCTAAGATCAGCAGGCAAAGTGCTCTGCGGCACATCCTAAGCAGGATCAGGGCTGCGCCAGAGGAGCTGGGGCACACCTCAGGGGGAAAGGGGGGAAAAGAATAAATATAAATCGATTTGTGCTTTGTAATGCTGGTAGTTTATGACACATATATATTCTTTCATCTTTAGGGTCTCACCCCTTGGTTCTCCCTCCCTCCCAAAATTTGAACACCTCCCCTAATTTTAATTCCTGGGGAAAACATTGGTTAAAAGTTTGAAAGATTTATTTATTTATTTATTTATTTATAGAATTTTAAATATAAAATAATTTATATTTATTTATATTAGAATTTATAATTTTAGGGTGATTTCAAAAGCTACACAACTTGACTTGTAGAAGGTCTCAAAGAGGACCCTGAAGAATTGTATGTGTTTTATATCAAACATACAATAGCTAAGTCAAAAGCTTCTGTTCACATTCATCTTTTTCAGTCCTGTTGTTATCTGGATGAATATAGCATTTCAGATTAGTAAATCTAAAATGCATGACTATATTGAAGAAGCTTTCATTAAAGGAACTAAAAGGATTTTACCAACATGAATTAAC
Source organism: Plestiodon gilberti rubricaudatus (assembly GCA_026170595.1). Lineage (NCBI taxonomy): Eukaryota > Metazoa > Chordata > Lepidosauria > Squamata > Scincidae > Plestiodon > Plestiodon gilberti. The sequence goes on along the minus strand of JANXHW010000002.1, from coordinate 41,990,746 downwards.
CTAACATCACCTTTTGTTAATTCTAATGTACTTGTGTTGGCAGAGTTGGTACAGTAGAGAATGACCAAAGATCATGACCCTGTCATGATGAATACCCAGACAGAATGTTACTCAATGACACTATTAATTTCTTTTTGTAAATGTATTGTTGTAGGGTTTTGTTGTTTGGTTTTTGTCATCATTAGGAGAAAAGTGTCCCATCTCATTCAGCAGTGAATATTATTTTACATCAGTAATGTTTGTCTCAACTATTACTGATAAAGACTAACACTCTAGCACTGTTGTGTTGTAAATTTTTTTGCGGGTGCCGTCGCCCAGGGAGGTGCAAGGGGCGGTGGCCAGAAATAGGGCCTTCTCAGTAGTGGCACCAACCTTATGGAATTCCCTCCCCTTTGACTTACGAATTGCTCCCTCCTTGGACACTTTCCGGCGAGGCCTAAAAACCTTCTTGTTCAAAGAAGCCTTCTGAGACTTTGCCTTTTTAACATCTTGCTGGTACGGGTGGGTGCTGCTGTTTTTATGATCTTGTTTTAAATGTAATTTTTAAATCAATTTTTAGATGCTTTTATTAACTGTTTTTTACTTTTTAAAAAGTAATGATCTATTTGTATTTTTTTATTTTTGTTGTAAGCCGCCTTGGGTCCCTTTGGGGAGAAAGGCAGGATAGAAATATTGTAAATAAATAAAATAAATAAATTCATAGGGTGGGATGCAAGGTGGCCTCACTTGCATACTGTAACAAGCTGACAGTGTTGCAGACCATCCTAGGTGCCACAAAAAGAGAGGAGGGAATATCTAAAATTCCACCATACCTGGTCTTACTGTGATGAAGCAACATGAAGTCATTGCTGGAGGCACAATTTTCCTACCTCCGAACTCCTTAATTTGAGCAGAGGACCATTAATTTTGACTTGTTTACTTTAGTTAGGGAAACTTCTAAGGCTAGCAGTACGTCCCAACATATCTATGAACTTACCATCAACCAGATACAGCATTAACAACAGCACATAATACAGTTCAGACCTGAACAAAGATGGGACACTCATGGACAGGACAAGACAGGATACTAGAAAATAACATGTCTGTGTTTGAAAAGCCTCTGTGGCTACCACAGAGCCAGCTAATCTGGTGCAAGCTTACATAACAAATATCTATGAGAATATGTAATGGACTTGCAGTGGACCCAAAGCATAGTCAGGTGAGCATACCTCATTTTTCTTTCAAAGATACATGCTGTTGGTGTACTGGCACAGGCAACTTTTTTCCCCTAAGCGCTGAAGTGTTAAATCATCAAAATAGCAGGAAACACAAATTCCTGGTTAAATATCCTGTTGATATCAGATTGGCTCTGGTTTGAACTGAATGATTTGAAAATTTTATTATTATTTCTTTCCCAAGTAGCACTGAAGCTGGGCATCTTTACATGGATAGCAAATGCAGCACTAAGTATCTTCTGTTATATTGGGGATGACCCAAGGTAAACTCATATTCATTCTAGCATTGTCTGAGTTGTCTCATTTGTATTTATTTATACAGTTTCTTTAGGGAGACGGCAAAGCAGCATGTGTAAATGCATTGTAAGTGTGAAAGTAGCTGAGTGCATTGTCTGTGCCATCCAGGAATTCTCCTGTACTCAGGGAGTTCCCATCTGGCAAATTAGAGTAGCTGTCTGGATGCTCTGTAATGCCTGGGTTGTGGAAGATGGCCAGAACAACTATATTAGTTTACTTCATTCAGCTGTCTAACTCACATTTAGATGTGCATGCAATTGTCCCTGTAATTTTCAGATCCACAATTTGCTAATCCATTTTTTTTATTGACACAAAGCCAAGCCATTATACCAGTGCTACTGCAATAGAACTAATAGCAAGGTAAAATATTTACAAAGTGATGTGGAAACTGCTAGGATAACTTTTCTGAGTTTGGTTAAGAACATGGGGAAGAAGCTGTCAGACAGTCTTCGTTTTGCCTCCTGGAGAAATTCAGTGGAAGTTGAAATAAAGGGTAGTATACATAGTTTATTTGAACAGCTACAGTGATCAAAATCAATGTCTCTTAAGCAAATATTTGAATCTTGGGATCAATTTAAATAATTGCTCATCAAGTCAACAGGATGATTGCACTGATAAATTACTGTAAAGTGAAAAAGTCTGCCATAACTGCAGACATGTTGTTTGTTTAAGATTGAACTGGAAAATGAAGTGTACTGCATCCGAATTTTAAATTAGAGAAGAATGGCTGACTTTGTTAGAACTGTAGGGCTGCAGTCCTATAAATGCTTTCCTGGGAGTAAGCCCCATTGAACATAATGGAACTTACTTTTGAGTACACATGCATAGGATTGCACAGTAGGTTGCCTAATAGACATGAAGCATCCTGTTATTTGCAGGTATACCAGTGGTTTCTAGAGAGGAGACACTGCGTCGTAAGATCATGTCATGTGGTGAGGAAGAGAACCACTATTTTGTAGTAGAGCACTTGTGCTGATGCAGAAGGGTTTGACTTTAATTTTTGAGTTTCTAGGTAAAAGATTTTAGATAGCAAGGATGGGAAGAGTTCTGGTTGAGACCATGGAGAGCTTCTGCCAGCTGGAATGGGTGGAACTTTGGTCTAACATGGCACAAGGTGGCTTCTAACATCCTTCAGAGGAATAAAATGTAAATTGCCTGAGGCCTCCAGTTCTGAGAGATCTGAATTCAGTGAAAGTCATCTTTTAGAGCCTGTGGGTAGCATCCAGAGGACCTTGCTCTGGTGGGAGGAGTAATTCGGGATACTGCCCTATGTTTTAAATATATAGGGTAGCATCAACAGTTTCCTTTCTAGGCACTGGACAAAGTAAAACATTGGTAGTCTTGCGATTTTACTTACCTTTCCTGGGCCACCTGGTCACCCTTCCTACCATAGCATGCAGTGCACACTCCATCAGTGATACTGCATGCAATGGGCTGGCGGGGGATGGAATTGGACTGCCCCATTACAGTATTATCTCAGCAATTTAGTGATGTTCTAAATTTTTAAACACAGGAAGAAAAATGTGTCAGAAGATGATGTTAGGAGTGATTCCAACTATTTACTTATGGGCTCTAGTATGGAATTTGTACTGATAGGACATGCACCCTGATTCTTTGCAGGTTTACTTGGAAGTAATTCCCACTCTGAGGTAGGTGTGCATGGGATTGTAACCAGAGATGCCTAGTTCTTCGACTGAAATTATAGGATATTGTTATAGCTGTTGTGGCACAGCTACAGCGACATCCTATGATTTCAGACACAGAACTAGTTGCCCTGCTTAAGTGAATGTGTATAGGATCAGGACACCAATTATGTTTTATTGATGATGAATAGAATAATGTTTTTCACTGGAGAGAGATGTTAGGAACCAGTTCAATAACACAACAGTACAGATTTCATATCCAAGAAGTTTAGTTTGGTTTGGTCGAGCATTTGTTGAATAACCATTGTTATTCTCATTCATGGTTGAACTAGAACTACTGTACATTGCCCACGCACTCCCCAGTAAACACGCAAGTCAGTAATATGGGCGTAAAGGGCCACTTTTATTAAGTGAGTTATGGAGTTAGAATGAGCCACAAGGCTCCGTGCCGCCAGGTAGAGCCTGGGTCGCCCCGCCTCCCTGTAGCCCAGCCCCCAGGTGGGTCATCATCCCTGAGCTCCACCTTTCCTCCTTCCTGTGTTTACAGCGAGGCTGTGGCAAATACGCACCTAGCGCTATTGGCGCCGGTCCGGGATACAAAGTGGTGTTTGGGTGACTTTGCTATTAAATACTTAATCTTTAGTTTAAAAGTAGATCCACCTGTGTAAGTGCACTTATGCCAGTGTAACTTGCCGTACGCCGATGGATGCAAAATGGAAGCTAGTGTAACCCCTCTTGGACGCTGTGCACAGTTCACGCGATGCAGATGCAGTTCACGCGAAGTCCAAACGCCCCCAGAATGCCCCCTGCACCGGCGGAGTTGTGCTGGCGTCTGTCTTGCATCTGAACTGCGTCTGAGAGGGGTTACACTGGTGTCTGTCTTGCGTTCATCGACGTACGGCAAGTTACACTGGCATAAGTGCACTTACACCGGTGGATCTACTGTTACACCGGTTCAAGAGTTACACAGGATTGCACTGACAATCTGATATGCCTGCCAAATTAACAGTCATGTTACTGATTTTTTCCCCTTAAGAAATCAAATGAGATGGCTTTAGCCTGTGAATGTTTGAGCAGTAATGGATTGGTTTAGAGAAGTTGCCAAGTAAGACTTTTGAGATATGAATTAGTAGTGGGACCCCAAGGCTAGATAGAATACATTCCACTTTCCCATCTGTGCAAAGTAGGGTTTTGATTTCTGTCCTATGAAGCCTCCGAAGTGGCCCAAGTAATTTTCTTTACATTTATACTGATTACATATTATCACGTGCCATTTTTATTATTTAAAAATAACACACAACCTGTAAGAGCATGAAAACATTAGAACGACAGAGCAGAAACTTACAGTACATATTATCAGTATTGTCAATGCATTAGTAGTTAAAGAAGGCAGATTAATTTACTTACGGTAAGCTAAGTGCGTTCTTGGCTCGTAAAGGAGAATCATTTGCTCACTTAAGCCAGATAACCCACTTTTGACGGCAAATGTCATTGCCTGGATTTCCCTTTGACAGTTTGGCAACCCTGTACCCCTGTTATAGTATCCATTTATTTGTCTTGTTTTCAACCAGATTAATCCATTCTGTTTTGACAAGTAGACTGATGGGTAATTGATAACTGTGATAGACACAAACAGAAGAGTTGGATGCTGAATAATTCAGCACTTTTCAGTATCAATAAGAGAACAGGTTGAAGAATTTGTGTCTCTATTTACACTTAAACTAAACTAAGTCAGCCCAGACATTTATGCTGCCAGTCTATCAGAAAATCAAACAGTGTACATTCAGTTTCCACCCGACAAAATGTTTTATAAGCTTGTAACAATATGTGTGAAGCTGCCAGAATAATAAATAGGTACAGCAGCCCATGCATGCTAATGTTATGTTGTAAGCAGTTTTGTTGACAAGTGCTAATACTTCTTTCATACTATCATCAAAAGCAGCTAATACAACAGCCATTATTTGCTGGCTTTCCAAGCAAGACATGATGGATTGTGACCTTAATATGGGTTAGCCAAGTTTTGAAAGTTAAACAACTTGCAATAAATCATAGAATTATTACAATGTGGTTTAATTGGTTAAGGACTGTTTATTTCCTAAACAGGGTGAAAAATTTCTGTTTCGGCACTTCTAATTTGCAAAGTGCATTTTCATTATGAATGGCAGTTTAATATTCTGCTCTTTTGTCATGCAAAATATGCAACACACAGGCAATCTATTAATTGGACAAAACTGCATTGCAAGCGTAAATTATCCTTTATATCATCACTTGTGAGCTTTTACATCTATTAAATGTGCTAAATGGAACATACTTAGAGTATACAACTTGCAGGTTAGTCCTGAAACTTAATTCAACCTTAAGATTATTATAATGACCTTTATTTTTGGCAAAGTAAAGTAATTAAGTAATTGTAAACACATAGGGCAATTACCTTTTCCTAAAGGCATTGGTGGATATATCTTATTGACTTGGCAGTTTTGGACTATGTATCATTTTATGCTGCTATCTTTCCCATATGGAAGTGAATGTTCTCTACTTCCTTTTGTTTTCCACCTAAAAAATTACAAAATAATGTTGCATACGTGTGCAAATGTGAAAGGCTCCAAAAAGTTTGTACAGCACAATATGTGTAGGACTGCTATGTTTTAGTCATAAATGAAATATTTGGTTGGTGATAAGCACAGTATTCTGTAGTTAATTGGCTATTTACATGGAGATCTCACGTGCATAAGAAAAATAGTATTTAATAGACTGTGTGGATTGTATACTAATGGGTGTGCACGGAAGCAAACTTCCCTGCCCCATCTTCACACCAATAGCCCTTTGTGCCTTCCAAAAAACTTACCTTGAGGATCGGGGAACCCTCTGTGGGGTACGGCAGGCTCTGGGGTTATGGGGGAGATCGGCAATTATCACTGCCCCCTTGCACAAACGGAAGTGGCTTGCACAACCCTAATAGTCTCCATTCTTAAGAATGTACAGTATATATTTCAAAATTTAAAATAAAGTAATAAACTGATTATAAGAGAAACCTAATGAAGAACTTGTTCCAGAATACACCCAGTACAGCAGTGAAACATTCAAATAAGAGCCAGCACCTCCTAAATGACATATTCTCCTGTTTTTAATGTTAAGCATTTACTGCTCAGTCTAAACATTTTGGCACCTGCGCACTCGCATCCACACACTGGGACTTCCCATTTCCTCTCACAACAGCACCTTCTTAAACTGAATCAGAGGATTCCCTGACTTCAGAAGTGGTTTTTCAGAATGTTTGGAACATTGTAAAGGAAGAAAGGCCTTGAATCCCAATGAGTGCAGAGAAAGTATTGCCCACAGCATGCCGACTGTTATAATTAGCCAGTTAATTGTAATTTTCATAAGGAATGCAGGCATTTGTATGTGAATCTGATAAGTCCTTTTTTGGAGATGAACTCAATACATCCTGATTCACTGCCAATGAGACCATACTGTGCAAGAATTCTACATTTGCTGCATATAAGCATTTTATTTATTGTATTTGTAGTGCATAATAATAATACTTGGCATTTGCATAGCACTTTGAGTTGAATGTGTGGTAGATGTGGCAAATTTCTGTTTTATTGTGTGTATAAGTTCAACTTCATAGGTGTATGGCAAATTTTGTTTCAATGTGTTTTTAATTTTTAATTCTACAGGTGTATGGCAATGTGCTATTTAACCTAATAAACTTGACTTGATAGCACTTTGAGTATGCAAAGTGCTTCACATGTATTATCTTGATGTAATCTGTACAACATATTGCAGCTGAGACAGAGGGACTGACTTGCCCCAGAACACTTAGTGAGTTCATGGCAGAGGTAAGATTTGGACCAGAGAAGTCTTGATTCTTAACTCAGTCTCTCATGGCCGAATCCTACCCCCCCCCCACCATCCTATGTGATGCAGCTGTGCAGACAGAGCACACACTTCACCCAGTGGTGGTGGGGCAACCAGATGTCCTGGGAGAGGCAAGTACATCTATTTTTTAAAATATTTCCCATGGTGGCTGCACTCACCTTTTGAAGCAACAACAAAGCTGCGCTGTACAGCATGTCGCATTTTGTGATGGCCAGAAAGCACGCTGAGTCACCAGAATACACATTCCAGCAATACAGCAGCAGGATAGGATTGAGGTCAAAATATATTTTATTTTGCATATATGTTAACTTCATGTTGCATGGCTTTGAGAGTTAAACAATTTCACATCAATAAACACTTGAATTTACATCAGTACAGTGTTATAGACTTGAATAATGATTACCATGTTCTTCTGTAGCCTGCTTACCTTGCATATTCTCCCACTCACTCAGAAATATCTTGGCCTGTTTCTAATGTCATTTTCCTTGCGTTCTATTGAGTTAATGAATTTTACAAAGTTGGTAAGTCACAGTTTTATCACAAGATTGCCATAGGTTTTATGAGGTTCCATATTATACTCATGTCAGAATCTCAGTGTGGATGTTTCATTGACTCAGAGCTCTTGTTGAAAGGAATTCAAAACACTCTCAGTTCTATTAAGCTCTGCATTGGGTTAGGTCAGCGGTTCTTGAAGTCACCGCTGCTGCTACCCACCTTGTCCTGCCGCTCCCATGTCACGCCAGGCCTGGGACGGCCCCCGCAGGCCTCAGAAAGGCCTCTGAACATGACCGGACGTTGTGGCAGTGAAACTGGAAGTGACCTGGTAGTCACTTCCAGAGGCCTCTGTAGGCCATCCCAGGCTCATCACGACGCGGGAGCAGCAGGACCAAGGTGAGTCGCGACACGGAAGTGGCTTCCAGTTGCTTCCGTTTGGCTCAAAATTGGAGCCAAATGGAGGCGTGGGGGGGGGCAACTGGCAACCTACCTCAGCATCGGGCTGCAACCCACCAAGTGGGTCGCAAAACACAGTTTGAGAAGCCCTGGGTTTGGTCATAAATCACTAGATCCCCTCTAAATCTAAAACAAAATTTCTCTATAAGGGGGGAATTGCTTTTACTCAAGACTTCAGTCGAAGCAGGAGGAGATGCACTATCAATAGAGTTATAATTGTGTGCAGTTCAGACATGTCTGCTCTAACGTTGTAAATTAGTGCCTGGTTAACTTTCACTGGGCCTGTTCAAAATACATTTCTTCCTAATCATGTGGAGCAGGAACATAGACATGCACATCTTCCCCCAGCACACCTTTCATTGTCACCTGTTAATCTCAAACACTCCACACACAATTAGATGGCAGCAGGACAGTGCACTGAGAAGAGACATGAACATCCATGTTCTTCCTGCACATGATTAGCATGAGTTGGTCGAAGTGTTGTCCAAACCAGCCCACAAGACAGCAGGCAATTTAAACCGAATCGGTTTTCACATATAAATGTTCTAATCTTTCATAGAACGGTCATTCCAGGTTGTTTTCTTCACGGTTTGGCCTCTTTTCTAGCATTTGCCTCCCACACATCGACTTACATGCCAGCTGCAGAGTACTCTCTCCCACCAAGGCTTCTGCAGCTCGTCAGCAGCATGCCGACAGCTCTCGATAGGTCTCGAACTGCCATCCTTCAGATCTTCAGGCATATGAGGCAGCCACTCTACCAACTGAGTCAGACCCCCTGCCAGAGTCAAGAGCCCCTGCCAGACCCCCTGCCATTCTCATCTGACAGCCTTCTTTCAACTTTTTTGTAGCTCCAAATTGATGGCATCAATAAGACTGTAAAACTCCAACTTAGGTAAGGGTTGAGTTTTATACAAGTTGGAACTAGACTGTGCAATACTTGGCTAAATCTTAACTTTAATGCCCAGGGCCTAACTTCACTAATCCTACAAGACAACTTTCGATCATCATGGATTATGGCAGTCCACAGGAAACTGAGAGATCTGGGGTTCTCCCCTGAGGTTGTGCTGGCAATGGACTTTGCTCAAGCAAGAGTGGCTACAAGGCAAAGGCTGCTAGACATAGAGCGGCAAGAGGACATCAGTAGATCCCCACACTTTTTAGCTGCAGAGGACACTAGATATAAAGTAGCGCCGGCAGCTTATCTGTCACTGCTAGAGTTCCCTATGCATAGGAGGGCCTTTTTCTTGGCCAGGTGGAGAGCCCTCCCTTCGGCATTCTTGGAAGCCTGTTTTAGAAGGACCCCAATATCTGAAAGGGTTTGCCCATGCGACTTGGGAGAAGTGGAGACAGTAGAGCATGTCCTTTTTCGCTGTTCATTTTATCAGGGGCTGCGTGTTAGATTTATTGCCCCCTGTATTAAAAATATCCCAGTCTGACTGATGTGGAGTTGGCCAAGATGCTTCTTATGGGGAAAAGTTCCTGGTTTACAACCCAGTGTGCAAGCTTTTTGGCAGCTGCTTGCAAAACTCGCAAGAGTATTGTCAGTATCAAGGGAAAATTCTGCTGATTTGTGCTCTGTTTATCCGCCCCCTCCCTTTGTGTAGCATCTCCTACCTGTCATATCTTAGGCTTGGCTGAAAACTTCTCCCTTCCCTTGTCATGTGATGCTTTTTTGATGTTGTGCTATGTTGTATTGGTCTTTGACTGTTAATAAACTATTGATTGACTGTGCAAGAGGAGCCACCCACACTTGCCACTCTGTAAAGCTTGCCACTTGCTTTGCTCTGTAAGTTGCAATTGTTCCAGTGTGTTCTGTGTTTCCTCTTTTCCTCTTTATTTAAAGAGCCTACACAGACGAAGGGGGTGAGATCGCTGCATTCTGATCATTGGAGCACAGTGATCTTACCTCTTCCTCCATATGGACTCTTTAAAAGAAAGAGGGATGTGCTGGGAATGATCCTAGTTTACAGCACAAAGCAAGCGGCAAGGTTTACAAAGCAGTGAGTGGTAAGCACGGGTGGCTCCTCTTGCACAACCCAAACTTTACGTAAACTCGAAATTAGGTAAGTCGAGGCTTACCTAAGTCGTGGAGTGCCTATATATGGCAATGTCTTAGTTTCACATTTTCCTGAAGACCAAACTAGACATAATAAAATTCTGTGATTGGAATTCTCAACGTTTTTTTAATTTTCAAAAAGCAGCTGCCCGGGGGGGGGGGGATTGATTGGGGCTATGGCACAGGAGAAGGGAAGTTAGCCGTTTGTTCCCATACAGATTCCTCAACTTAAATCTCTCTCTCTCTCTCTCTCTCTCTCTCTCTCTCTCTCTCTCACACACACACACACACACACACACACACACACACACACACACACACACTGCTCCCCCCAGGTTGCTTTTTTAAAAAGCTGACTTCACGAGTTTCAATACCACATTGTCAGAACAATCCTATGCATGGTTACTCAGAAGTAAGTCTCACTATATTCAATGGGGTTTAGCCTGTCAGCCCAATCCTATCCAACCCCCCTCCCGACATTGCAGCGGTGCCAACATGGCAGCCACTGCATCCTGTGCGGGGGGAACAAGAGGCTTCTGCAGGGAAAGGGGATGTTTAATCCCCTTACCCCTGCTTAAGCCTCACAGCCCACAATGGGTCTCCTCGGACCTACGCTAGCAATTTTGCTAGTGCAAGTCCAAGGAGAGAAAAGGGGCAGAGAGGCTGCAGGGAAGGGGGCTAAGATCTGACATAGGCCTTCTGCGACTAATCCTCCCCCTCCCGCAGCCTCCCCAGCCCCCACCTGCCATCTTACCTTTCCCGGCGCACGTCCAAAGTTCCTCCAACGCGACTGGGAAGGCACAAAACTTCCTGGACCTAAAAGGAGCATTTGATTCTATTGACAGAGAGCTTTTATGGAACAAACTCTCAAAAATGGACATGGATAAAAGGCTTCTTTTTTTTTTTATCAGAACCCTATTCCAATACTTCTTGTAAGATCAGATGTTCTTGGGAAGGCGCTTTAACTCCACCAATCAAGACAAATAAGAGGTGTTAAACAAGGGTGCATTTTGGCTCCAACATTGTTCAATTTATTTTTGAATTACTTTAACACCTTCTTGCAGGGCATTGAGAGCCATTGTCCCAAACTGGGCCTACGTAAGATTCCACTTCTTTTGTATGCTGATGATGCGGTCCTTCTTTCTAGATCGCGTATTGGCTTAAAACGTTTGCTTGCAGGAAGTTTGGAGTATTTTTATGCCAACAAATTACAACTTAATTATAATAAGTCTAAGATAATGGTCTTTTCAAAAAATGGGAATTATTCAGCTGGATTTGTAAGGGTCATAAAATCGAACAGGTTAGACAGATAAGATATCTTGGTGTTACCTTTCAGTATAACCATTCTTGGGTGGCTCATTGTAGGGCTATAGTTAATGCTGTCAAAGTATCATCTACAGCAGTAACTACATTCTTTTTCAACCGGGGCAATAAATATGTACCAGCTGCTGTGGAGGTATATAAAGCTAAAATCATTCTACAAGTTTTGTATGGTATCTCAGTGTGGTATACTCATTTCGATCAATTTGTTGAAAGAATCCAAGCAATGTTCCTACGGAAAATCCTGGGGTTACCTATCTGTGTACTATACTCAGTCCTATGTTTAGAAACTGGCCTTATTTGATTGAAGACCTTAAAATGGTTGAGGTTGGTGAAATTCTGGCTTAGACTCTATTATAATTGTAATTTTTCAGAACCTGTTCCACCTATTGGGGCAATAGAATTACAACAGAAAATTAAACTCCTTGGGCCTCAATGTGGAGAGGTTGGGTATGTTGAGCCAGGTGGCGGCCTACCGCAAAATCAAGGCCAGAATTCTAGATATTGAAAATCAGGAGTTGCATAGTGTGGCGCGTACGACCTGTTCCCCACTACAATTTCACATTTCTATCAGCTTTGGGGAGATGGCACCTTATCTTTGTAATCTTAAGTGCCCCCAGTCGCGCAGAGCCCTTTCTTTAGCTAGGTGCAACGCTCTCCCGTCTGCTCCGTTATATGGCAGATATAGTGGAATCCCAGTCTCTGAGAGGTATTGTCCTTGTGGAGTGGGTTGTGTAGAAACATTACTACATATGTTTTTGTATTGCCCACTCCACAAGGCACCTCGCAAGCAACATCTGGGCCCTATATTAGTCAAGCTCCAGGGCTGAGCAGATCAGGAGGTAGTACGTTACCTTTTATCGACAGAGATGGATGGCGTAATGGAAAGATCGGCAGCCTTTGTTGATACAATCATTATAGCACGTAAAGCTGATAGTATTCCCTATGATGTTTAAGCTGTAATTTTGTTGTGCTTGTAGATGCTTGTAATATAAATATTATGTGTTAAGTGTTATGTTATGTTTGTTTTTGTTTTGTTTTATGCCAATAAAGGTTCCTTACTTACTTACTTACTTATACTTACTTACTTCCTGCCAGCATCCTCGGCAGCGCACTGACTAGTGCGCTGTCGGGGAGGCTTTTGTGACTGGCGCAGACTGCTTTACAGCAGTCAGCACCAGCGCAGGACGCACACTGCCATTGGGCAGCGCGCTTAGGATTGGGCTGTTTGTCTAGTTTGGCCCTTGGTCTTCAGAAGAGCTTATGTGATTTGCCATCTTTGTTGTCAGTGCAACTGTCAGGCATTTTCCAGAGGTGAATATATGCATTATTCTCAGCTTCGGTATCTTTGACCAAATCACTGCTCTTCTCACTTGAACTTGCAGGCTCCAAACTGACAACATATGACTGGAACTCAGAATTGCAATATTTTATTAAAATTCCCAGTTTATGAAGTTACAGGGATTTAAGATTCAATTTTCTTTAAAGTTAAGGGTTCTGATACGGTGTTTATATACAGTAAAGTATTGTCTTTTATCAGCATTTTGGATTCATAATTTGTAAAATGCTTTTACAGTCTCTGTCTTTCTGAAGTTGGCCATAAGTATTCCAATTTTACAAGCTACAGACCTGAACTGAAAGAGCATGACTTCCCCATTTTGGACTTCTGAATAATTTCACAGGGACTAAAACTCAGATTGACCTGATGTAATTTCAACATTAATTTCCACAGACTGTTCCACTGGGTGCTCAGTTTATTTGGAGGGAAAGTCAGGATATAAATAATTTAATTTTAAGCCAAACATTTGTTTCTAGAAATCAGTGCTTAGTCAGATCAGTTGCTTTGGTTTTCACAGTTAGTATTAAACTGTGGGAAGTAATAAATTTTAAATACAGTAATAACTTACCAACTGAAGGTGAGTCAAATTGGTCACTCTAAACCAGACGTAAAACTAAATACAAATGAGGTACAAAAGTCATAAATTCTTTTTTTCACCCCTGGGAGAAGCATTCTCTAGCCCAAGGGAACAACTCTTTTCTAAGTGCAAACTGAAGAAGCAGATTATTGAGAAGTTCTCCTGGATGTATCTTAAGGAATAGGCCCTGTGAAAGCTGACAGCCTGACCAGCTGTAGGATACAAGCTTTCCCCCCACATTGGAATTGCCTCCAAAAGGCAATTACTGGTACATGTAGAAACATGCTTCCAGGTGAATTGTCCTGGAGCGGCAAGGGCGTGGCAACAGAATACAGTTATCTTCTTGTCATGTATGCTCCCTGAGGCAACTGGTGGGCTACTGTGAGATACAGGAAGCTGGACTAGATGGGCCTTTGGCCTGATCCAGCAGGGCTCTTCTTATGTTCTTATTTTATGTCCTTGTTGAATGGGGTAGCTGTACCAGAAATAAGAATACCTGTACTGTACTGTCCAGTCTCTTTACTATCTAGTCTCTTCAGAGAATTATCTCTCCAAATCCCATATGTGATGTTAAATAAAACTACATTTTATTAGATAATAAAATAATGCATACTAATTGTGGAAAAGGTAACATTAAAATTATGGAGTACCGGTAAGTAGTATACTTCAGAGTATACTAATAAACTAGCAGTACTAGAGATGGATATATGGATTAATCAGGATTAACATGAAAGACTCTGTCTGTGTGAACTAATCATACAGCTTCCTGCAGTTTCATCTGTGTGCACATTAGGGATGCAAACTGAGTCGGATGTAACTGCATTTCATAAGTACTGTATGTATATTTCAGCTTATTTCTTTTAATGTCATGGTCAAGTGCATGCATTCATCTTTCCCAATGTAAAGTCCTCTGTCTATGAGCTGTCTATGTAAGACAAGATTCCAGCCACGGTAAAGGCAGCTGAGATGAATGAATGAATGAATGAATGAAGTATTGTGAAGTCCATTGGCAGACAAAATATCAAAAGTAGGCTGGAGGATAGACAAGCAAAAGGAAGCTGGCTGAAGGTATTCTAGCAAGCACAGGGGAGAGGCATCCCTTGGAAACAGTACAGGATGAGTTATTGCATTTTTAGAGGTGTCTCTGCCACCTTTCATATTCTTTGGGGAATATCTTTTTAGAAGTCAGATGCATTGTTGCATTATGCCTACCTTTTATGACTTAAAGTAGGAGACCAAAAAGGTTGTTGTATCTTTTCCTGAATATTGCAGGATCAGCGAAAACACTAACCTTAGGTCTACTACTACAGCATGCCTAAAAAGGTAAAGGTGACCCCTGACAATTAAGTCCAGTCGTGTCTGACTCTAGGGTGTGGTGCTCATCCCCATTTCAAAGCCGAAGAGCCAGCATTGTCCGAAGACGCCTCCGTGGTCATGTGGCCGGCATGACTCTCCTTGCCGCAGCGCGTAGCATGCAGCTAGAACATGGAGCGCTGTTTACCTTCCCGCAAGCGGTACCTATTTATCTACTCGCATTGACATGCTTTGGAACTGCTAGGTTGGCAGGAGCTGGCCAAGCAACTAGCGCTCACCCCGTCACGGGAATCGAACTGCCGACCTTTCGATTGACAGCTCATGGTTCCGTGGTTTAACCCGCTGCGCCACCCGTAAACTCTATCGAACTGAACGGGATTTGTCAGTACTTCTGGGTAGGGGTAAGCATGTATAAGGCGCCTGAGGGGGGACATGATTGAGACTTATAAAATTATGCATGGGATGGAGAGAGTGGATAGAGGGAAATTCTTTTCCCTCTCGCACAACACCAGAACCAGGGGACACACACTAAAATTGAGTGGAGGGAGAGTTAGAACAGACAAAAGAAAATATTTCTTTACCCAGCGTGTGATTCATCTGTGGAACTCCTTGCCACAGGATGTGGTGATGGCACCTGGCCTAGATGCCTTTAAAAGGGGTTTGGACAAATTCATGGAGGAAAAGACCATCACAGGTTACAAGCCATAAGCAACCTCCTGGTTTTTAGAAGTGGGTTTTCTCTGTGCCAGGTGCAAGGGAGTGGCGACTGGACACAGGTATCTTGTTGTCTCGTGTGCTCCCTGAGGCATCTGGTGGGGCCACTGTGTGACACAGGAAGCTGGACTAGATGGGCTTTTGGCCTGATCCAGCAGGGCTCTTCTTATGTTCTTATGTTCTTAATATGTAAAGATTTTTTCCATGAAAGAGTAAAGGATTGTATGTTCGGATATTCAGTCTCTTGTACATGAAGTAGAATGTCCATGAGGAAGAATCCAGTTTGAAATGAGTCACCAGACTCACATGGACTGAACGTGCGACTGGGTAATTTTATTTTCCTGAGCATCATAACTAAAATTTAATATTTTCCAAGAATTTGTATAGGTTGAATTTATGCTATTTCAAATGACTGACTATAGGAAAAACATAGAATTTAGGTTAGCTTTAAATAATAAAAAAATAATTAATCAAAATCAGAACCTTTTCAGTCAGTCCTTAATGTCTCTCGATTTTACTTAGCACACACTTTTTCAAAGTAACATTATTTATGAGAACATATTGTTGGAGTCTAAAATGTTCATTGTAATTATGAGGACTCTTAAAATAGCTAATAGTTGCTCAGAAAAAAATGTTAACATATGTACAAAATATGTATTCTAAACCCGGAGCAAGTAAACTGGGAATTCTGTCATCTCTTTACTGAGGGGATAAAAGTATTTTTTTTTAAAAGCCTGAAAAACAAAGCCTTCCCATATCCTGAAACAGAACGTTAGTGCTATGCAGAGCACTAAGCTTTTTTTAAAAAAATTAAGATTTGAGTTGTTCTGTGAATTAATAAGGAACACGCATTTAATTTGACCCATCCATAAAGGAGTGGGCTCAAGCTTCTGTAAATGCTGCTGCTGAGCTAACTCATTAATATTGGTGAAAATCTCTGGGGTTTTTTTTTTCTTTTTTTTTCAGGAGTAATGCTTCACCTTGACTGTTTAAAGTTCATCATTTTTCTTACTAGCTCTCTGCTATATCTTGAATTAGATACGGTAATTACATTCTTGAAAGTGTGACACTGCTACATTTTAATTCTTTTTGTGTTTCTTAATTTTGAATTCTGCATTTTGACAGCTCAACCTTCATGATTTATGCTTTAAAGGAAACCCCTATATGGCTTGCCTGTTAGTGATCTAATTTTGTGCAGGAATGCCTGGGATGTTATGTTGAACTGATTCACCACCCAGGTGGCTACATTTGGACTAAATGAGCTGTGAAGGGTTTCATCTCTGCCCATCACAGTCTTCCTTCATGGAGCCCCACAGTAAGCAGCCACAGCTCCAACATGATTTGTCACAACCCATCAATAGAAAATAAATTATTGCCATTCTCACTTGTCAATGGGCTTGTCTCCACTTCAGCTGGCCTAATGATTGGAAGCTCAAAGGGAACATTTCCAGCCTTTGTGGAGCATGATTATGACTGAGCACACTACTCCCCTATGCATCTTGGCCACTACGCACATGTAGAGAAAGAAAATTAATTGGATGTTTGTGCCAAAGATTGGACCATTGGACATGAATACTACAGCATCGTACAGACAGTCAAGACTAACTCAGTTTGGATGTTTATTTGCTTAGTGTAGCAATATTAGTGTGTGCGTCATTGAAGGTTGCAGCATTTATAGGTGCAAAAGAAAACAATGTGATATCTAAATACTACTGACTCAGGTGACTTAGGCAAGGTTAAGAGCTTTCAGAAATGAGGCAAAGAAAAAGATAATTGTAAAAATATTGTCCATGATCCAGAGGTGTGTGTGAAAAATCCACTAGTGCATTGAATGTTTCTTGTCACTATCCTATCCTGCATTTTCACCCACTGAATCCCCAGACCTCTCCATGACAAACACAGGTGTTGGCCAAAAGATCTATTGAAAGAAAACCTTATGTGGGTGGGTGCTGTTGTGCATACATATCACTTCACTGAAGCACAGTTGTTACTTATTTAATCTGTAAAGTGCTATATTCAATAATGATGATCTCTATATTTCTATAAAAAATGGGTTGTAACCTAATTACTTTGTGCAGAAGAATGTTCCTGCATGGGAACATTCCTGCCCCATCTTCTTCAGTCCTCTGCAACCCCTAAAAATACCTCTGGTTGCAAGATAGGATAAAGCATAAGGGGCTGCCCCAAGAGGGGAAATCAGCAAAAAAATCCCCCCTTTTCCTCTTTTTTTCCAAATTACAAACATCAAATACTGAAATGTAGAAGAACATTGATGAGAACTGATAGAATTCTGTAATCCCAATTCCTAAATTCATATTGATAGATAGATGTAGATAGAATCGTATACAACCTATAATGTAATCTCAATTCCTATATTCCTACATAGATATACATGTATATTTATTTATTCATTTGCAGATTTAACATATCACCTTACCCGGGCAACAAAACCTGGCACACAAGGTTATACACCTATAAGAGGTGTACTTATTTATTCTGGAGATTTTTATCCTGCCTTTCGGTCTCTGAAGAGGCCCCCAAGGTGGCTCATATCAATGAAAGAATTCAAATACAATTATACAAACATTTTAAAAACCCGCAAATCTTTGTTCTCTCCTCCTCACAGAGCAGTTGGTGTTTCCTTTGTGGGGCTAGCTTGATTGCAATACGATAAACTATTCCACATGTGAGCATCTCTGGACCCCTCTGGAGAAAGGGGCACTGTCCAACTTAAAGGGAGCCCAGCAGATGGTGGTTCTTTGCCTTGGCGGCTTCTCATTCTTCTTCTATCCCAGCGCAGTTGTTACCTGAAACTCCAGAAGACCTTTATTTCAGGGTGTAATTAATAAATGTGAATTACTAAGGGTTAGGAATATCTACCAGAACAATCAGAATATTTGTTTATGAATTTATATCCTGCTTTTTGTAAATATCAAAGCAGTTTACAGAAGTAAAACCAATCTAAACAATTAAGATCTAATTGAAACAATGCAATTAATACATAAAACTAATAAAACAGGAGCTAAAGTGAAATTTGCTGCTCTTTCACCAAGCCCTGCTTATCAGGATCCCATTTTGCTGGCCTCATTGGCAACATGTGACCACTGTCAACCCTCTTGCCTTTGGAGGCACAGTCCAAAGACACGTGTCCCACCAAAGCTTCCCATCTTTCCTGACTTTCTTGACTCCTTGCACAGAGGGGTCCAGAGATGCTCACATGTGGAATAGTTTATCATATTGCAATCAAGCTAGCCCCACAAAGGATTTATAAACCCAATGAATTATGTATTTTACCAAAGAGGGCGCCATCCAAATCTGCATCAGCAGCACAGCAACCATATAGATGGTATATGTTGGGGGCCAATTGTCCCAACTGCATTCTCCTTTTGGGCTCTTGAACTGCTCAATCTCCCTGGACAAGAGGGTCAAAATCACATTTTACTCCAAAAAAATTGCTTCAAGGTCTCAGAACAATAATGAAAACAAGTCAATATACTCCACCTTCCAAATCTTCTTTTTGGCAGCAGCACGTAAATGGCAACCTAAAGGAGCAGAAACTTCCATATTAGGATTGCATTTTAGTTACTGCTCCCCCCCAACTGAGGCACCCCTAGCAGTGCCTATAGCAGGATCCCAGTACTGTCCCCAGGAGGTTCCAAGCCACCTCTAGACCAATATCCCAATGGCCACCCAACATTTCCTGAGATGACTGAGAAGATTAACTAACTGCTCCCCACAGCAGCATGCCACCATTCAAGGCATTGGCCAGTCTAGCCCCCATCAGGTATTGCCATGCTCTGACCAAGTCCAGTAACAGCCCACCAGGCATCCTGGACTCCACCACCTCAGTTGTTCCACCAGATATTGTACAAGGCATCTGCTCCATAGCTCCGCCTTGGGCATTTGCCTCGGCATAGGATAAGGCGGGATATTAATTTTTTAAATAAAATAAAAATAAATAGCTCTAGCTGCAGCTGACAGGCTCAAGGACAGGTTAGTGATCACAGACCAGATATCAATCTGACACCTAAAAGGCCTTGCTGCCCTCTGGTCCTGCCTTTGCTCATGCGATGTTGCAACCCACCAACCAACACTACTCCACACACCAGCCCCTATTGGTGACCCAACTCCTATTCGCTCCACCTGGATCTGCCTGTTCTGCCGACATCCCTGGCACCACTCACGCTCCTCATTTGATGTTATTGATGTAGACCCTGATGTCCTGTAAAGATGGAGCAAAACATTGTTTTGATCAGGGGCACCCTCATGGGGCAGTCCTCCATCTCTGATGACCCCCCAATAAGGCTGAGGTGGCAGTCCCTGGCAACCCTTGGAGTCAAGCATCTTTGCCTCCAGCCATCCAAAATGCTCACAGGTGGACTTGGCCACCTGAAGAAGGGGAGCCTTCCCCACTAGCTCGTTTTCACCTACTACCTAATTCTCTTCACTCGCAGTTGTTTGGATACAACTCTCTAACTCTTCACCATCTCAGTAGCTAAAAACCGATCTTGAAAGTCCAAATTTCTTACAACCATCCTTCTTTGTTACCATAATATATGCTCTAAGGAGGCATGTTTTAGCATTGTAAATGCTGGATGATTTGACGTTTCATTATACATTTTTTATACTGTCATACTTCCATTACAGGGCCATCTCATGTCCTCCTTTGAGGTAATTGTAGTATATTTTGAAACTTTGGTAATACTAGAATATTTCAGAGAACATTTTAAGAGAATGAATAAATTGTAGCATTATCTTTCCAGATACATACATATTATGACATGGATTTGGGTTTATGTTATGTTCAGCAGCGTAATACATCTTCACAGCTTTTCTGGTTTTAAGAAACAGAGTAGGCGAATACAAATATTAACAATGCTGTAGCTTAACTGCAGTTTCAAAAGCACTACTTTTCTTTAGACAGCTATAGTGAATTTTTAAAAAATCTAAATTTACTGTATTTGGCATTTCAAGAAGTGACTCTCTGTTTTGTATTGTTTGGTCCTCTGAGGTAAAATGACAGTGTAAGTCTCATATATAAAAGCCAAGATCATCACTCTTTTTCACTGCCTATCAAGCTGTTTGTGCTTAACCAAGCATTTATTTATCAGTTCTTAATGGTAAGGTCTTACAAGGTTACTACACCTGAGAGAAAACTATGTAAGACAGGCTTTCTAATTAATCACAAAGAGGGTTCAAGAAGGTCTACTTATTTCTGTGTGTAGAAAAATTTATGAAGTCTATTACAAGGGTTGATCAGTAATACTGCAGCTAATGCATTGTTTCTTTCTAGTTACTGTGCTTCAGCTCTTTTCGGGTTAAGCTTGTCACGCTGTGCTTGATCACACAAAGAAAAATGTATGGCAAGATTAGTTGAATTTGTATCCTCATAATTCAGAGTCTGGCTGACAGACCAAAGGAAAAGGATTTAAAATTAAACTCTGAATGCATGTCTTGAACTGAGGTCTTACTTTGCTCAGCCTGCATCTTGACTGAAGGGCCAGCCGGCCCTTAGGTGATAAACACAGGCTGCTCCAGGCACCCTGGGTTCCTCACATGCGCCGATGCAGTAAACAGATCACTCTTCTGGTGCTAATTGCTGCTTCGGTCTCTTCTCTTATAATGCCGGCTGGGTTGTCAGTCTGTTAACATCTTTTACAACTGACATGGCTCTTTTACTTACCTGAGGATGCCCATAGGCTTGGGTGAAACGTTGTATTACTGTTTTTGTTTTTAAACTGTGTGTTTGGTTTTTAGTTGTGTTTTTAATTTGTTTTAACTTTTTAAACCTTTTACTTGTTTTAAAAACATAAATAATTTTCTTAAAGATACATGGCTTTTAATTCCGTCTACAAAACTGTGAACAGATCACTCTTTCCCCATTAGTTGCCAGCAGTGATGTAGCAGTAAGTGTAGTAGTGCTTCATGACGCCCCCCCCAGCCATGACCCATTAAGACTATAACAACAAAAAATCAACTTTCAGTTCCTTCCTTAGAGTATTTTTTTCTCCTGCCATTTATTTCTACTTTAAAACTTATTATAGTTCATTTATAACACAACACTATGCAAGTCTACTCAGTAGTAAGCTTTACTGAGTCCAGTGGGACTTACTCCCAAGTAAGAGTGTATAAGATTGCAGACTTCAAGATCTAGCTAATTTCATCCCAAGCTCTTGGAATGGGTTGCAGTAGTTTAAAGCAAATGTGTACAAATTGAATTTAAAAATGGATGGCAAGCCTACTCATATGCCACATGCATGGGCTGTGCTTCCCAGGAACCAAGACACAAAGCAGTGCTCCACAAAATGCAGGCTGGGCCTGCATATTACTTTATGGTCACTATCTGCCCCACACACACCAGCAGGAGGTCTGGCTCAGTTGGTAGAGTTGCCACCTTGTAAGCCTGAAGATCGGTGAACGGCCAGTTCGAGACACACCATGGACAAAAAGCTGTGTAAAAGGCCTCTGTGAGGAGAGATGCATCGGCCGAGTGCAGGAGGTGACGGGACCACCTCGGTTTCTGGGCTCCGGTCCCAGGTCGGTCCCGGGCTTTCCGGGCCCAGATGAAGCCTCTGCCACCGCCGCTTTTAAAGGGTTTAAAAAACTTTTTCAAAACTACCTTTTTTCCTGTCAGCCATCTTGGATCTCGCAAGATCCAAGATGGCAGCACCAAAATCTCGTGAGGGCACATGAGGCAGTACTGTGGGGGCAGGGTGAGAGCATTCAGAAGTGAGCATGTGCGTTTTATCAGCATGTTATACAACGTTGCAAAAGTAACTTTTGGAGTCAGTATTTGTATACATTGAGGAACAGGGGAAAGAGCAACTTACAGTACAATTCTATGCATATTTACTCAGAAGTAAGCATCATTTAATTCAATGAACCTTACTCCCATATAAGTGTGTATAGGATTGCAGGCCTAGTGTAGTAAGAGATCTGGGAACAAGATTTGAAATTTCGATGGGTGTTATTTTTAAGCATTTATTAAATTTGCTGAAAGCGACAATTGATGGTTTATGGAAATTTCATTTAAAATATATTTAATTAAAATGTTTTAATAGTTCTTAAGCCTTTTGATGCACAGCCTGTGTAATTATGATTTTTTAAATGATTAGATAAATGCTTACTTTATAATTTACCTTTCCTGCAACTGTGTTTTCATGCAGGTTATTTTTATCTTGGAGACATATTTCATTATGTGTCAGTTTACCCACCCCCCTCCATCCACAAAATGCTTTATCTGTGAAATATATTTAAATATGCATGCTATTTCTACTGTTTGACAATGCTGCAACAGTACAGTTAAAATCAACCAAAGAAACAGGAATTTGTTTGTGTTACAAATGAGACTAAGTTGTTCGTTTGCTAGCCAAAAGTAAATTACAGACTAGTAAAAATGTGGGCTGCATCTTTTGTGTAAAGAAATTACCTGAAAAACTATTGCACCGAGTACACGAGGTATTGTATTATCAGAAGGCTGCTTTACTGCCACAGCATAAAGAGAGAACTCCCAGCAAATCTGAGAAAATGAGGAGGTTACCGAAGAAGCAATTAAAAGTGTAAAACTTTAAAAAACAAAAAACTACAATACCCTGGATATTCCTCCAAGCTCTTGAAGTTGATGAATAAGTGTAATGAATGATTCTCAAAAGTACCGAGTACAAGCTAGCTTACACTGAATACAGTCAGTTCCCATTATCCGCTAGAGTTAGGTTCCTGGAAAACCTAGTAGATACCGAATTTTTTTTTCCACATTTTTATACCGCCCTTCCTCCAAGGAGCTCAGAGTGGTGTACATATTTCCTCCCCTCCTTTTTGTCCTCACAACAACCCTGTGAGGTAGGTGGGGCTGAGATAGTACCGACTCATTGAGCCTATGGGAAAAATTGGGTTAGGTTCCAGGGGACCCTCTTCACCATGCACTATATGAACCTGAATCTTACCTTGAAGTCTATGGGCTGGGCGATAGCAGGGGCACCATCCAGTATACCACATTCGCTCTTTGTTATGGAACAATTCCTAACTCTAGCAAATTATTATTCCTTCCTAACAATATTATGCAAATATAAAAGGTATTGTACAGTATCCTGGAAGCCCAGAGAGAGCACAAACAGTTCCCATTGTGTTGCAAATGGCATTCAACAGAAAACACACATACACAGTAACTCCAGAAGAGACAAATTACCCTTTACCCTATACTGTATACTGTAAATATACAGTACTATATACTGGCTGTCTCACTGCCATTTTATAATTATTGAACTGGTTTATCGGCAAAACAGATAACTCTTGAAGTGTTGGATAATAATATGAACAGGGGTCGTTGGAGGAGCAAAAGAGCTTCACGATACTCTCTGAGCCAGCTTTTAAGAGTTGAAGAGAGGCAGGTAGACCTACAGACCACTGAGAGACTACCTGGCCCCCCTTATATGGTTAGACTACTAATGGAATTTGCAAGCCCGACCATTCCCTCGATGCTGCTTAAAATGAGAAGTTTCCTGGGCTCTTTTTGTATCTCAGCAAGGAGAGTTTTTGTGGACTCAGGCTCAGTGCCGCTGTTAGCTGTGAAGCAGAGATTAACTTCCCCAAGCTCTTCCAATCTCGCTTCAAGGACAGAACAACTTGGCACCTGTCCAACTGTTTCTGCTCAGCCTGCACTCAAATCGCCAAAGAATTGTGCCTCAAATTCTTTAGGAGACTTGGCTAAATGCTTCAGATGGGACGATACAACAACTGCTTCTATAGCCAAGCTGGAAGGGAATATTCTCCGTCTAGAAGAAAATCTGGCCAAATTACAGGATAACTTGAATCCCTTGAATCCTCCGTTTGTAGCCTCTGTAGGGGAGGCTGCTGGGACAATGCTGATGTTAGATCATGGAGAGGAGATGGACTCAACTACTGCACCTGAGAGGCTTCAGGAAGGGATTCCTGTTTATTCCATCGAGCAATCAGCCACCACCTCTCCAATCTCTGTGGATGATGATGGGAGCAATACTCCAGAAATAGTAGAAACCACTGGTGGGATGATTTTATCCTCTAACGGCCCCCATGTACAGGCACACCACTCTAAGATTGATCCTTCGGTGTCTGCTGCCAAGGACATGATTATGGAATTTCAGTGGGAGGGAGATGAGATGATTCATGGAGCTATCAGTGCCTTTAAAGAACTTTCTAGGCCTGAACAATTAAATATAGCTAAATACCTGGATATAGTCAGGGCAGAAATACTTAGTAATAATGGTGAACCCTCTGCAATTCTGGTAGATGAGATAACTATCAGCCCATCTACAGATCAACCGAATCTGGAACAACAAAATACAGTGAGCTCGCAGTCTAAAGATTTTGAAGAATCTACAATTAACCTGGAGCCTCAAGAGAAAGGGCCTGACCTTCACGTTCATGCGGTACAGGCGATGATTCATCATCCCAGTTCTGAATCTCCTTTGGTATTGCCAACCTCGTCGGACCCAGGACCACCTAAAGTGCCTCAGGGGCAGATCATCTCGGCATGTACATCCTTTGCCCCTTTGGAAATTGTAAATCTTGCACAAGAAGATAATTGACTTGGTAACCCGCCTCGGAATCATGCATCCTCTGTCCAGCCACTGAGAATTCTCACATGGAACATAGCAGGCTGGGGTCGAAAGAAAAATGATAAGGAACTCACGGATTATATTAAGACCTTTGATATTATAGCACTCCAAGAAACCTGGATGAGGGATCAAATATACCTCCAGGGGTTTCATGCGTACTGTAGCCCAGCTTCGAAAACCAATGCCAAGGGGCGTCCATCTGCGGGTTTAGTCACGTTTGTGGCAAAGTGCTTTAAGTCAAGGCAACTGGAGCTAATATCGGGCTGTTGTAAAGTACAAGCCACCTTAGTGTCTGTGTGTGACATGAAATTAATTTGTGTCAATGTTTATATACCACCCTCCCTTAATACTTCTCAGCGGACTTTATATTGGGATAATCTCCAGTCCTGTGTGGAGGCCTTGGAAATCTCTTATCCTGGGGCTGAAGTTATTATTATGGGTGACATGAATGCCAGAGTTGCTAATTCAAAGCATGTTTTTTACAAGGCTTTGGAAGTTGACGAAGAGTCGTCCCTTCCCCCAATCTGTTTGTTAAATCGACAGTCTAAGGACCGCCATTCTAATGCAGCTGGAATAAATTTAGCCAGATTTTGTGCCAGCCTTAACAAGGTTTGGCTGAATGGCTTAAATGATTTCCCAAAAACGGGGGAGTTCACTTATATCTCTGCCTTGGGTGCGAGTGTTGTGGATTATGTCTTGACTTCGATAATGATGAAGTCCCATGTGTTGGACTTCCAGATTGGGGATAATATAAGCAGTGATCATCTCCCACTGATTTTGACTCTTGACCTACATGCTTCAACAGTGGGTCTTCCAGTGATGCCCCCGCCATCGGCGGAATATAGTTATAAAATTCGATGGGACAGTGGGGCAAATGCAAAATTTCACCAGTTTATCAGGGAAGATCACTGCACAGAACCTTTGTCTGACATATTATGGGGAGAGGAGGCTACAGTAATTAGCTCCTATGAAATTCTTGTAGATCGGCTTTCAAAGGAGCTAGGACGTAAAATGGTTTTGCTGGGCAATGGGGGCATGGAACCTAAAAAGGTCTGGTTTGATCAACAGTGCAAGGATCTGAAGATCCAAATCCGCGAGGCCTACCGTGACTTTAGAAACTCTAATGACCCCAGACATTTAAACAAATACGCAGATCTTAAGAAAGGGTTAGGTCAATTACTGCACGATAAGAAACAAAAATTCTACCAAATGCAATGGGGGAAGCTACTACAGGCCATATCATCCAAGAATAGTAGGATGTTTTGGAACATTGTCTCAGGTGCATCAAATTCTGAGGGAAGTGATAGGGTGGTAATTCCCTCCTCTGCCTGGGTTCAACATTTTGAGGGGATCTTCTTGGATAAATCCTACCAGCCTGAAGTGTGTTTAGACACACTAATTTCTGAGCCTACTGTCTGGCCACGGGTGGCCCCAGAAGAGATAAGACAGCTAATTGGTCATCTAAAATCTAGGAAGGCCCCTGGACTGGATGCAATACCCCCTGAATTTCTTAAGAGCGAGCCAGAATGGTGGGCTCAGTTGTTAGCCCCTCTCTTCACAAAGATCAATGAAATTGGATGTGTCCCCCAAGACTGGCGCTCCTCGGTTATTGTTCCTATCTTCAAAAAGGGTGATGCTGACTCCCCAGCTAATTACAGACCTATCAGCCTTTTGTCAGTTGTGGGTAAGATCTATGCAAGGTATCTGTACAGCAAGCTTTTGGCCTGGGTAGACTTGAATAGTATACTTGGACCAGAACAAGCAGGATTCCGGCAAGGCAGATCTACTGTTGACAACTGTCTTATTCTCTCCCACATAATTGACAAACAAGTCAGGGTATCCAGAGCAAGATTATATGTGGCTTTTACTGATTTAAAAGGGGCTTTTGATTCAGTAGACAGAGAACTGTTATGGAACAAGCTTAGTTCACAAGGAATAGAAAAAAGACTCCTGCTATTGATTAGATCCCTCTATACCAACAACTCCTGCAAAGTGCGGTGCCCGCGAACTGGGGCCCTATCCCAGTCCATATCTGTTAATAAAGGAGTGAAGCAGGGATGCATTTTGGCCCCCCTATTGTTCAATTTATTTTTGAATGATCTTGCCCTGGCCCTGGAGGATGTAAACAGTCACTGTCCATGTTTGGGCAACTGTCAGGTACCGCTGCTTTTGTATGCGGACGATATGATTCTCCTTTCACGTACTCGTGTGGGTCTCCTGAGGCTACTTAATAGATGTGCTGAATACCTAACAGCCAACAAACTGAACATTAACTATGCCAAATCTAAAATTATGATTTTTGCAAATAGATACAAAATCTATAACTGGACCTGCAAGGGCAACAGTATTGAACAAGTCCGCCAGTTTAAATACTTGGGCATCACATTCCATTACAGGCACTCTTGGGCTTTTCATCGCCGCTCCATTTCTAATTTGGCCAAACTCTCATCTTCAGGAGTTGCGAGATTTTATTTTACTCTGGGCAACAGATATGTCCCGGCTGCTCTGGAAGCCTATAAGGCCAAAGTTGTCTCTCAAGCTTTATATGGTGTCCCGATCTGGTTCAAGGCTTCAGACCTTGCCACGGAACGTATCCAATCTAATTTCCTCAGGAAAATTTTGGGTATGCCACGTTGTGTTCCGTACTCAGCTCTGTGCCTTGAAACCGGTCTTATAAGGCTGAATACATTGGCGTGGCTAAGATTTGCCAAATTCTGGCTGGGCATTCTTTTTAAAGCAACAAGTGATAGCCTGATTTACCACCTACTATCAGACACATCTTTGCCTTGTGGGGTTTCTACTCTGCTTACAAAGCTAAAATCGATGGGGCTTGACAGTGAGATGCTAGGCATGATGGGGTTAGCTGCAGCATTTAGAACTATTAAGGAGAGAACTCTCGACATCGAGCACCAAGAGTTAATCAGTGCAGCTGATACAACGTGTTCTCCATTGCATCTCCATCTGCCTATAAAGTTTGGGAAGCTGTCAACTTATCTATATCAGTTGCATAACCCACAGCTAAGAAGGGCTTTTATGCTGGCAAGGTGTAACGCTCTCCCTTCTGCCCTTTTATGGGGGCGGTACAAAGGAATACCTGTTTCAGCAAGGCTCTATTCATGTGGCATGAAGTGTGTGGAGACATCTGAGCATATCTTTTTATCATGCTCTCTGCACGAGTCTTTCCGTCAGAAACACCTTAATTCGATACTGACGTGTTTTCAGGGCTGGATGGAGGCGGATATTCTCCGAGCCCTTCTGTCAACAGAAGATGATGGGAGACTTGATGATGTTGCAACTTTTGCTTCTGTGGTGGTGGCTACTCGGGAAATGAGTTTTGATGTATAGATTAATTGTGGGACAGTTTGGGGAGAAATTCTCTGCAAGATTGGTTGTTGTCATTGGATCTGTTGGGGGATTTTTTGGGTTGTTTGTTTATGTTTGTCTGTTTGATGTGTTTATGCCAATAAAGGTATCTATCTATCTATCTATCTATCTATCTATCTATCTATCTATCTATCTATCTATCTATTATTGAACTGTCTTTTGCAACTGCTCCTGGTATTTAGTTGGGAATTATTTGTTTGTTTATTACTGTTAATTACTGTTATTGCCTATTTTATTGCTGCTGTTTTATTGCCTTTTGGTCTATTATTGCCCGTTTGTTGTGTTTCAATTTTAAATTACATTATGTTTGATTTTATTGTGAGCCACCTTGTGCAGTTTTTAACTGGAAAGACGGTGTATACATTAACAAACAAACAAACAAACGCATTTTAGTCATATGGCTGATTGGATGCTTCCTGTTTCTTTGATTTATAGTTTTTATTGTTGCTGATGCTGCTGTATTTATAATATTGTACTGTTTTACACTGTATTGATTTATTGTATTGTCTGCTCTGAATCTTTGGAGACTCAGAGTAGAGGTATAGAAACATGGGGCTGCAGAGACAACCACTCAAAGGACAATAGTATATGATCATTGTTTTGTTGAGCAGTTTATTCCTCCATGCACAGTCTTTGTTCCTTACAACACATTGGTATTTTACTGTAAATATATGGGGCATGATCCTACCAACATTAAGCACATTTTAAGTCCTATTAATTTTGACAGAAGAGTGAAGCATGTGCTTAACAATCCAGTCCTAACTAACTTTCCAGTGCAGATGCAGTCCTTCCAATGGGGTGCACATTGCATCCTACAGTGGGAAGGCAGTCACAGAGGCCTTCTCAAGGTAAGGGAACATTTGTTCCCTTACCTTGGGGCTGCATTGTGGCTGTATTGGCGCTGGAAAGCTGGCTAGGATTGGGCTGTTAGTCTCTCTCATTGAAATCAATGAGACTTTGGCTGGATTGTGCTTATAGTTTGTGTCAAAATTAATTATAACAATTCTGATGGAAATAAACTTATCTGTGCTACATTTCATATCATTTACACAACATGATGGCTATGTTAGTCATAAACAAACTATTTAATAATGGCACCGTGACTTGGTCCAAGCATTTCTAGTACCAATTTGGACAGCAAATTTAATTTAATTTAATCTTCCAAAAATCTAATTTCATCCTAAATTAAGTATGTGCCAGTTATGCATTTAAAGGACTTCTCTGAAAGCCACATTTTTGTTAATTTGAAATAACACAGGTTGAAAGTTGGCTGTTCAACTGATGGAGCCAGTATTTTAAAATAAATTCATTCATATTACTTGAACTGGTACATCACTGCAGTCTTGCCAGCCGCTACTGCCAAAATAACTGTTATGCATTTTGGAAATGCTAATAAAAGCATGTTCCATTCTGGACATCTCTTGAGTTATAAATGTTGAATCGTGCCTTCCATTTGAACACAGAGACATGCTTTTTATCTGTTTTGGAACTGTGATGATCATTTGCTGTCTTGACTCCTGCTGTTTGTTATGCTTTTGGGTTACTTTAAACATAATGCATTCATTTCTAAGAAACAAGCAAGTTATAGTTGATAAACCAGTATTTTATATATCTTCCTTTATACACTAGCAAATATGACCACAAAATATGTACAAAACATGATATAAATTGTTTGGGGGTGTGTTTTTTCGTCGTCGTTTTTTTTTTTTTTTAAAGAAAAGCATGACCATTGTCCAAACCTGATATTGGGAATCAGTATTAGAGCAAAATTAAAAATGAGCTCTAATGTAATACAAGTCACTGAAAACTCATTGGCCGTAATCCAGCTGGAGCCCCAAATCCAGTATAACAACTGGTGGCTTTGGATGCAGAGGCACATCCGCGTTTGTATTTAAAGATACAGTACCTTCAGCCAGTTTAATATGGCTCAGATGGGGATGTGCATCCAGACATGCATTGGCAGCAGCATGGAAGGCTGCTTATATGTACAGATCTCTCTGCATGGAAAGGAGTGACTACATTTAAGTTAAATGAGTAGATTTTCATATGAAGAATAATAATGCAAAAGCTTGCTGCAAAAATATTTCGCTTCTGGATACCAGCTGCATATATCAGGTGGCAATTGCATACGTATGGAAGTTTGCAAAATCACCTGGGAGATGCACTCTCTCACAGCCCAGATAGAGCAGGTCAGACTCACCAGAGTCAACAGGACTCCTCATGAGTAATTGTATGTATTGTATCTTTTTGCAGAAGACCATCAATTTTGGGGGATTCAGATTACACAGACACCCATCTATCGCCAAAGAATCTTCATGGCACAGACTAAACAGATTCTGTCACTGATGGTCTTATTGTTACAAGCATCAAATATAACATTGGTGCGTCCCCTTCAGATGTATGCATAACTTCTCACCCGATTTTACTATCATGAAAACCTGGGATAAATGCAGCAAGTTCTTTTGAGATTGGTTTTGTTCATGTTAGTGCCTCCAACAGAAATACTAAGAGCAAACAGGCCCACAATCCGCAAATATGGAGAACAGTTCTTCTTGAACTGTGTATGGGTCATTGTTTACATGCTCAGTGAGTTTGTCTGTGAGTATATATGTACATATGTAACCCCCACAGATCCTGCCTTTGGCCTGTCACTCCTTGTCAAACTTGTTCATGCTCATATTGTAGAGCTTGAATTTGGAGACATCAGCACTGACAGAATCAGTCTGAAAGTACAACTTCTGGCATTTGTTCTAGGTGTTTTTGAAGACCAAGTTGACCAAAAGGCCATTGATTCTAGATTTGAAGGGAACATCCACAGTCGATGCCTCTGAAAATAATGCTGTCTAAAATGGAATCTGCCTAGCCTCTGCAGCACAGGTTCTCTGGAAAGATATGTTAGAAGATGGATATCCCACATTTGACAGGTCTTTCAATTAATGCAGTTATATAAATGTATTCATGAGTAGTCCTGTGTCTATTGACTTCAGGCACAACTTATCTGCAGACTATTTCTACTTCATCTGAGCCTAGGATTATTTAGTCCCCTGAGGAGACCATACAACTAGTAGCACAAGTTTCTGCTGCAAAGCTCTCTCAGTTATCTCATATGGTCTCAGTCTGAAGCTTTCTGGACTGCCTTTTTAAAGAGCTAGTACCCAAAACTGCCATTTCAAAAAACAGAAAGATGGTATAAACATATTTTAATAAATAAGAGCATATAAGAACATTGCTTTGATTGTTGCCACAAGTTCCTGTAGCTATTTTGTACAGAAAATGAAGCAAAAGGCTTACACAAACTAGATTAACGTTTCCAAAACATGTTATCCCAAATCCCATGTTTTCTGGTGCAAAAATTGTTCCAGTAATGGCTTTGAATAGTACTAAAAATGTCTACCCAAGGACAGTTTTATTAGAAAAAACAATCTGATTCTGAGTTCCCAATCTGTTTAGAGAAGTCAGGCACTGAATGAATCAATCAGCAAGTGTGACATGGCTCTTTTTAACTTCAGTCAGTCAAAGAGAATTGCTTAAACAAGTTTAAGTCTTGAGTGCAGAATTGGGTGCCAGAGATAAAACTTTAGCCCAGTTCCTTCGATATTTGCCATTGATATGAGCGGAGCCAAGATTTTATATCTAAATTTTATTCCTGGGGGAGTTGCCATTTTTGACTGTTAATATACATTATAT
This sequence comes from Plestiodon gilberti rubricaudatus, assembly GCA_026170595.1. Lineage (NCBI taxonomy): Eukaryota > Metazoa > Chordata > Lepidosauria > Squamata > Scincidae > Plestiodon > Plestiodon gilberti. The sequence continues at coordinate 41,958,778 of JANXHW010000002.1, read as the reverse complement.
GGATGTAGATTTGCCTTTGTTAATATCATATGAAAATGACTTGCCTTGTAGATCTTTCATGTAAAGTAGATGTTGTCATATGTCCCTAATTTTTAGAAGACTTTCTGCATTTTAGAGTGACACAATTCTATAAGACCATAACCTGGTTGAGAAAACAATGTTCCCACTTCCACTCTGAAACTCTGAATGTATGAGGGAAGAGTGAGATTGCTCCTGCTTGCCATGCGCTACAGTGCCAACAACCTGCTAGCTACTGTATGCTCCTTGACAGCTGTGCATTTCCCATTTGTATGAAAGGAGCCAAGTTGTATCTTATGCACACTATTTAGTATCCTGGATTGGCCAAAGTTCCAAATCACTTGAATAACCCTCCAATGATACAGCTTTCATACAAATGATAAATAGATGGTTCTCAGGGGTCATGGACAGCAGGTGCATTGGGGGATGTGTCACTAGTGAGCACAATCACATCACATCCACTTCATTTGGTCACAATTTAGGGGCTCCTGTAAAACACTCATGTTTGTCTCTTATTTCAAACCTGCCATAGCTTGAATTTGAGCTTGAACTTCCATAGCATACAATGGACACCCTTTATTTCTGGCAACCCTTATGGAAACTCATCAATCCATTGTCTTTGTGGATTTTATCGGTACAATTGTTACATTTACAGCCTGTCCACAAATCCATTTACTTCGAAATATGTCCAAAGACCATTGATTTTAATGGAAATTAGTTCCATTCAAGTGTTCCATGGCACTGGATTCTTAATTCTCGTAGTATAAGTGGACAATATTACTTCCTTATTGCAACAAATTCCCTTTAAAATAGCTTGTGTTGGAAGTCCAGAGGGGCAAACACTTCACAACAATAAAATGTCAAATTAGAAGTAGCTTGTGTAACACATTAACACTCACACATCTAACAACCATTTCCTTTTGGCTATGTTAGCTCCTTAGGGAACATTCCTGTGCTTCGACTATAAAGAAATGCAATGGTAAAGTTCCAGTACTGAGACATTTAGCTTTTTCTATAGAACAAATCAAGACAGTAAAGCAGGTCCCTTGTGTGTGTGTATGTGTGTGCAGTGGGAGTAAACAAGACAGTAGTGCAATTCACTACCCAAAGTAAAGCTAGAGTATTTGGCATTAAATTTAGATAAATGTACTGTAAATTATTAGCCCCTGTTGACTCATTTCAATGGATGTGAAATTTAGTAACACTACTGTACCTTGTGGTAAAATTCTAAGTACACCTTGGATGTGATTTCCATTAAAATCAATGGTCATAATTCCGAGGAAATATGTTTGTGAGCCAGGCTGTAAATGTAACAATTTAATTCTAATAACAAAATCCACAAAGACAATAGATTCATACATATACAAATGCTTCAATTTTGAATGGACTTTGGGTATGCTTTATGTATGACTAGCAATATGCTCACCAGATGGTTACCATATATATGGAGGTAGGCGGTTCGACTCTGTTGGGCCGCTCCTCCAACAGCTGCACTGGCTGCCGATTCGTTTCCGGGCCCAATTCAAAGTGCTGGTTTTGACCTTTAAAGCCCTATACGGCTTGGGGCCAGGATATTTGAGAGACCGCCTACTTCTATATAGTCCGGCCCGTCTCCTTAGATCATCAGAGAAGGCCCTTTTGCGGGTGCCGTCGCCCAGGGAGGTGCGAGGGGCGGCGGCCAGAAACAGGGCCTTCTCAGTAGTGGCACCAACCTTATGGAATTCCCTCCTCTTTGACTTACGAACTGCTCCCTCCTTGGACACTTTCCGGCGAGGCCTAAAAACCTTCTTGTTCAAAGAAGCCTTCTGAGCCTTTGCCTTTTTTAATAGCTTGCTGGTACGGGTGGGTTGCTGCTGTTTTTATGATCTGTTTTAAATTTTTAAATTTTTAGATGTTTTTATTAATTTTTTGCTGTTTAAAATGTAAAATTGTAATTTATTTGTATTTGTATTTGTATTTTTGTAAGCCGCCTTGGGTCCCGTGGGGAGAAAGGCGGGATAGAAATATGGTAAATAAAATAAAATGTATATGGGAATGTGTCTAGAAAGGTAAAGTTTAGCTCTCCCCTTCCCCCCCCTCCTTTATTGGTGAATAACACTGGTCTCTTTTCCTGGCCTGGACTTTTGCAGCTGTTTTAGACTAATTTCAGGGTGCTGATTCCAAATCTGGCATCAATTTTTGTCTATCACATCAGGTTTTTGAGATATCAAATACTGCATTTTATAAAATGCTCTGAATGGGGTTGTACTCCCTCTGAAGGAGCAGGTCCGCAGCTTTGGGGTTCTGCTGGATACGCAGCTGCTCCTGGATTCCCAGGTGGCGGCTGTGGCCAGGGGGGCTTTCGCCCAGCTTCGGCTGGTGCGCCAGCTGCGACCGTACTTGGATTGTGCAGACCTGGCCACAGTGACCCATGCCATAGTGACATCTAGACTAGATTACTGCAATGCGTTCTACGTGGGGCTGCCTTTGAAGACTGTCCGGAAACTGCAACTAGTGCAGAATGCGGCGGCCCGGGTGGTTGCTGAGGCTTGTCGGTTTGACTCAGTCGGACCGTTGCTTCGGCGGCTAAACTGGCTGCCGGTTCATTTCCGGGCACAATTCAAAGTGCTAGTTTTGGCTTTTAAAGCCCTTAACGGCTCGGGTCCAGGGTATTTGAGGGACCGCCTCCTTCCTTATAGTCCGACCCGTACTCTGAGGTCATCAGGGGGGGCCCTGTTAACCGTGTCACCATTGACGGAGGTGAGGGGGATGGCGGCGCGGAATAGGGCCTTCTCGGCTGTGGCGCCCCAATTATGGAGTTCCCTCCCCCTGGAATTAAGAACGATTCCCTCTTTAGAGACCTTTCGGCGGGGCCTTAAGACATTTTTATTTAGACTAGCATTCGATGTCTGACATGGTGGGCTGACTTTTAACTTTTAACAAATGGCTTTTAACAAATGTAAATATAGGTGACCCACTGGGGGTCCTTGTTTTAATTGTTTTAATTATCTGTTAATTATTTTAATGTATGTTATTTTAATGTTGTAAGCTACCTTGAGTGCCCTTGCCGGGAGAAAGGCGGGATACAAATTCTTTAAATCAAATAAATAAATAAATAAAATCAATGAAAAACAGCAAATTTACACTGGTCTACAATTTTTTTTTTCCTGGCCTGGACGTTTGCAGCTGTTTTAGACTAATTTCAGGGTGCTGATTCCAAATCTGATCTCAGATTTGCTCTATCACATCTCATTTTTATGCTATCGGCATACCTCATTTTCATTGATTTTACCCTAAATTAACTCTTTGTCACTTACGATTGCAAGTTGTTGCGAGTCAGTGACTGCTTTAGTGTTAAAATATGGTGCTGTATTTTTAGGATAGTGTGTTTATAATATCATTTTATGTAGATATCCACATTTATTTAATATTTTCCTTCTGCAGGGCGTGATCTAACAATGGCTACAACAGGGGTTCTCAACCTGTGGTACGGGTACCCCTAGGGGTATGCGGATCTCTTGCTGGGGGTATGCCAAGCCCTGCCCCTTATCTGCCCCATCAGCAGCTAATTAAGTGTTAATTAACAAGGATTTTAAATTGTAATTATTTTCGGAGCCCTTCTGTCTCTCTGATTTTGGTTTTGGGCTTATTTTTGTACTTTGGAAAATGTACTTTGGTGGGGTGGGGGAGGGAGGAGCTGATTTTGGGAAGTGTGACTTGGAGAAAAAAAGAGATACTTGCATATGTCTCTCTCTCTCTCTCTCTCTCTCTCTCTCTCACACACACACACACACACACAGTTAAATAAGACATTTTTTTCATATTTAAAATTGTTTTAGTACTTTTTTACTTAATGATGACCTAATTAATTAATTGATTAATCCAATTAATTAGCAGTTAATTAGCAGGGGGTACTTCAGAAAATTGAACCATGATAAGGGGGTACCCGGTCAACACACCTTTTCTAGCATAAGGTATTTCAATGGTTTTAAGGTAATTTTGGGGCAATCATGGTAATCATGAAAATGGGGTATGCCGATAGCATAAAAACGAGATGTGATAGAGCAAATCTGATCTCAGATTTGCAATCAGCACCCTGATATTAGTCTAAAACAGCTGCAAACGTCCAGGCCACAAAAAAAATTTTTGTAGACCAGTGTAAATTTGCTATTTTTCATTGATTTTATCAAATGCAATATTTGATAGCTCAAAAACCTGATGTGATAGACAAAAACTGATGCCAAATTTGGGATCAGCGTCCCCAAATTACCTTAAAACTATTGGAATACCTTATGCCAGAAAACGTGTGTTGACCAGTGTAATAAACCAATGATATAATACAATTGCTGAACAAAATAACAAATGCAAAGGTAAACTTTAGCTAAGTGAGCAGGCCGGTGCCAGCACTGAGCTTCCCTTCCTCCTAATGAGCATTGTCTTCCCACTTTCTCTTTACTGCTTTCTCCTTTCTTGCAACCCAATCCTACCTAACTTTCCCTGTGCACCAATGCAGCAGCACCTGAAACGCTGCATCCTATGGGGAAAATCAGGAGTTGGGAGGTCTCATCGAGGTAAGGGGACATTCATCCCTTTGCCGCAGGAAAAGCCCAGCCCCCACAACGGGTCTACTTGGACCTGCGCCAGCCATATGACTGGCGCAAGTCCGCATTGATCCATGTTGGTGTATTGGGCCTGGGAAGGGGGTTAGGATATGACCTGCGCCAGTGCCAACAATCCCACCCCCTCCCAGGCCCAATCCATCCTCGCCCCATTTTATTTATATAAAATAAATTTCGAATGAAAATCAGAGTGACGACCTGAAATGTGGGGGGGGGGCTGCAGAGGGGGTTGCAGGCCTCCCCACACCCTCCGGAAAGCCGGAGCGACCCTCGTAAGTAAAAAAAAAAAATACATTTTTTCCCTGACAGTGAGATCCAGGGAGTGCCGCCACCATTGTAACGCCCCTTAAAGGGGTAGTGACCCTTTCTGGTTCTCCTGGTGGGTCACGACCCACCAATTTGAGAACCACTGCTTTAGGAGGATTTTTCTGCTATAGGAAAAGGGTTGGACTAGATGACCTTGTGGGTCTGTCTGTCTGTCTGTCTGTCTGTCTGTCTGTCTGTCTGTCTCTCTCTCTCTCTCTCTCTCTCATATAAATATAAATTATAAAACGCTTAAAAATATAAAAATACATATATAACACACAATATTAAAAATCCAACCAGCGACAAGCAAAATAAATTAGCTCCACCATATTTAGCAAATATATATGGTGCCAACATAATACATGTGTCAATCAGTGAATGCTTTGAACAAATGCTTGCTTTTTCTTTAAATTTCAGATGGGAGATGAAAGAGGGAGAAACTCTGGAAGAGGAGGAAAAAGTAATGCTGGAACATTTAAAAAATCTGTGTCTCATCCCAACATCTTTTGCCTCAGAAGATGAAGTACAACAGAAAACTTGACAAGAGTATTTTTTTCATTAAACATCCTTAACAATGGAGAAGTATAGCAACTTGTTATACCTTGAGAATTTGTGGCATTCCAAATAAATTCAGTGTAGTATATATAAGTTCTGTTGGCAATTTCTTTTCTTCTTTTTAGGAATGCTTAGGCATTCTGTGTTGTTACGTTGTGTTATTTATAGTTATACGGGTGTGTGTTTTTTACTTTGTAAACTATATCAGAAAATTAAAATCATTTTTTAAAATAAATAGTACACCAAGAAATGTGTACTAACTTAGAAACATCCTGAAAACTAAAGCTTAAAGCCAGTAGATAAATATCATTATTATTATTGATAATTATCTATTATCATTATACAGTAATAATGTAGATATACTGTAATTTTCATTATATACAGGTAGGTAGCTGAAATAAAAGTGTCAGAAAGGAGCTAATGCACAAGACATGACAAAAACAGAAGTACCATTTCATAATTTAGTAGTGTGGATATCAGAGGCTTGAAGGCCATATTAAGAATGGCTTGCAAAATCTTAATTAAGAATGGTTTGCAAAATCTAAAGCACACTGTGAAATCCAACAAAATCTGACAACTTTGGCAGCTGATCAGAATATTAATACTGATAATTTGACTGCCACATATCAAGACAAAGAGCCTAATCCTATCTTCAAACTCCCCCCCCGGCCCCCGCTGATGCAGCTGCGTGAAAATGGCACACGCTGCATCCAGCAGTTGGGGGTGACCCGAGGGCTAACAGACGTTTATTCCCCTATTTACCCCCGTGTCAGCCTTGGGGGCGGTTATGGGTCTCTTCGGACATACGCCACTACATTTGGTGTATCTTGCAGCAGCACATGCAAAATGGAATGCTGTGCGGTATTTCCGTCACTAAAAATAGTGTCTGCGGGGAACAACAGAGATCACAAATACAATGGGGGCAAAATAGTAAAGCCCCCCCTACCCCTGCCAGTGTCACCACATTTGCAACTCCCGCCTAGTGCTCTATTGATTGATAAAATGGAGTTTATCAGACCACATTATGTGCTTATAGGCACATCAAACGTGTGCCTAAGCCTATTTCTGTAGCAGCAAAATATTGAGTTGAGCTGTATGTATATGCTGCACTTATATTTATGTCCACACACTATTGGCATAGAGTATATTTCTACAGAGGGGGATATTTAAAAAATATTAAAAGTGTAGAATATCACAGTTCATATTCTGCTCATATTTAAAACATCAATGTCTCAGGGACTGTAGGGATTTACATTGTATTACTGTTGGTAAGTTCCTGTTTTTGCCCAACATCTTTGTACAAGAACAGCCAGAGGACTGGAAAACGTCACTTCCTCCAACAATTTACCCCCAACAATTTTTGGGAAACTTCCCCAACAATTGTTTTTGGTTGAATTTTGCTGAAAAATAGTTGACCACTAATGGGGGTATATTGATACTATTTTTACTTTTGTAAATGTAAGTGCACTATTAAACGCATATCTTGGATAATTCAAAACCAGCTGTGTGCTTCTCTTGTACAACTATGCAATGTAATAGTTTTTTTTATATCGTTGTTTTCTTCCATTCTTTTATTATTTTTCCTTGTACCTGTTAAACTAGAGGGGCTTTTATTTTAATGTTTGTACATAATTTACTTGAATTATTGGATGCACTGAAACTGACTGTAATGCAAATGATAAAAATAAAAACAGCAATTGTTTGATAAAATTTTTTAATATAGCTCAGGCAGTGGTAGGGGGAAAGTCAAAGGTGATGAACAAAATACATATACTTATTTTTAATTACTGCTGTTCTAGCAAATATATACTGTATGATCCTTCCAAGGGCATTTGGTAGATTTTATGGGCAACAAAGCGATTGATTCTAGAACCACTCCAGATTGAGAATGGATATTTTTAATTCATTGCATCACTATCTCAGCAGTTCAACTTTCCCCTAGCATGGGACTGGTTCCCTTCAATTAATTTCCTCTTGCAGAAACATTCTATTTTCTTCTCAGCTGGGAAATCTGAACCAAATATCACTGGTAGTGTGCTATACCAATGCCAAACCGCTCAAAATTCCTTTGCAGAACTCTGGAAAGTGTTTTCACTCATTTGATGAAAAGTGCTATTCCTAAATGCAGGAAAATAGGAAAATGATAGAGAAAAGGCCATTTTCCTCCTGAGGGAGGAAAACAAATCACATTTTATGCAGCATAACGTCTAAGAAAAGAAAACTGAATGTTCATTTATGCTGTGCTAAAATCGTCTTGATGCGATTTTAACACATTGTTTTTTCTTTTTGTTTATTAGAAGATTTTTATCCTACCAATCCACTTTGAATAAGTGCCCAAGGTAGCTTACACAATCAATAATCTAAAATTTTAAAATAATTAAACATTAAACGAATTGTGTTATCATGGTGAACATGTCTTCTAAGCATGCCCCAAGTGCATCTCTATTATTTCAAGTGCATATTTTTAATTTCTTGTTTACACACATAAATCAGATGTCTAATAATTATACTTCATAAGAAGGCTCTTAACTATCATGAGCTTTGCCCATTACGTCGTTTGATGTAATCACTAAGCTGTGGGTTTGAATTGAACCTCTCCTAATAGGTGAGCTGTTCATGTATGAAAAATGCTAAAATTAGAAATTAGAAGCAATATCTAAACCAGCGGTTCTCAAGATACTCAGCGCAGTGTACTACCTGCATCGCCGCTTACTTCTGGGGTTTTGGCCTGGTTTTCGGCAAAGGACGCAAGAGGCTGTGCAGGAGGCCGGTAAGAAGTTTCGGATGGGCTGTTTTCTGCGCTCCCAAGAGGCTCCGCCAAAAGCAGCAGCCTCTCGGGGAGTGAAAACATGGCACCAAAAGTTCCATGTTTTCGCAGGGTTTCGGGGGGGTCCTGGCAGGGTTCAGGGGGTCCCAGCAGTCCAAGTACCATCAGAGGTACCCAAAAGTACCACAGGTGTTGTGCGTACTACCAGTTGAGAACTCCTGATCTAAGCCATCTATGGAGCATTCACATATAATGTGAACCACAGTATAATGCACTTTTCCTTCCAAGACTTCCACCTGAAATTGTTGAGCTGTTCTTAACAGATCAACATGGCACGGCACACACAGCAGTGGCTCCAGAAGCCTCTGTCAGCTTTGGCAAGTGGGCAGCAGAAGTGTGTCATGAGCAGGGAGTAGGAGGGCAGTGGGAGTTTGGGGGCAGATCGTGGGAGGGCAGGAAGGGAGGGGGGTGAATCTTGGCAGCACCAGCATGCGCCAGATCTTATCACTTCTTTCCCAGGCTGCTTCATCCCTTTTCTGTCCTCTGACATATGTCAGCAAAGTGGTTGGAGTATGTCCAAGGAGACCCATAGGCGATCAGACAGCCTACTGGAGGATAAGTAGAAATTATTTTTACTTGCCTCCCGCTGGGTGTCTGATCACCCCCCACCATTGGATGCTGCCAGCGCAGCTGCATCAGCAGCAATGGTAGGAGATAGATTTGGGCAGTAAATGCCTCTACATGTCTGGTCATTTCAATTTTAAAAATAACTTTTTAAAACAGAAACAGAAAAGAAGGTGAGAAAAACAGAAAGAAGGTGAGAAAAAGACAACTAATGGCCCAATCCTGTTCAGATGCTGCACCCAACAATGCATGAACACTGTGCCAATGGCACATGGACGCTAGCACAACATCTGTCATATCCTAAGCCTATCTTGGCAATGCCATGCCAACGGCACACAGATGCCAGTGCAACAAGGGCCAAATGCCAAGGCTGTCCTGGCAAAGTAATGCTGCTGCAGCCCTTCCCAGTAACACCCGCAGTGTCCATGGAAACACTGACACAGCTCATCATCCTCAGAGTAGTGTCCCAACATCGGTGTGTCATCACTGTGAAGTCCAAGGAGCCAGATCCACCCAGCCCCAACACTGGTGACCAGAGAAGCGCTGACAGAGTGAACTGTACCAGGGGTGGGGGCCGTAAGGCACGTTCGCAATGACTCTAGAGTAAGGGCCGCTGGCCCCTTATTCTGCTGCCGGATCTCCATGCCGGAAGACTGTAAGGGATCCCCCAGCGGATCGAACGTCCCCTTCCCCCCGAGTAGACCTCTGGGCTGCTGTAGAGCGGCCCAGAATGGGGATAGGATCCGGCGGGTGGCCCAGATAGTTAGGTAGGATTGCACCGTAATTGTTGCATGGGGAAGATCAGTATGCCTGCAGAGCAAGAGACAGCATTTTGAATATAAATCTCCATCCATGGCCCTTTGCAAGAACAACTCTTAAGAGCAAAGTCTCACTGCCTGGGCTCATGCACTCATTCAAAAAGGACTCTTAGGATCAGGACCATGGTTGGTGTACCTACTGATAGCAACAAGCTGCGACAGCCAATAGTTAAAATATAAGGTCAAAGAAAGTGTCTCTCCACCAACCTTAGACATGTATGAGATGATATAAATCACTATTGTGCCGTTCAATAATGTTCCTAAGGCATTTGACCAGTCATTGTCAGTAATCAGAAGACAGAGCTATGTGAAGAAACCCATGTAACTTTTATAAGTGGCAAATTACAAAAAAAGAAGAAGAAAAAAAGATTGTAACTAATTTTGGTTAAAACGTTTCACATGCGTAAGTCACCCAGTTGTCCTGTTTCCTTTGATTAATGAATAATGAGCACCAGACAAACCGTACTAGTTGCAATTCTCAAAATGCCTTGTTTCTGAAAAGGTTATGTAAGAATGCTGGACTTCATGTCATTAGCTTTGAAAAACATATGGGATTTGTTAAGCTAGTCCCAGAGCCTGCATTCCAGTGTCTTTCTGAAATCAGTTATGTACATAACCACCTGCAATCACCCCTTCCAACACACACACACACACACGCGCGCGCACACACGCGCGCACACACACACACACACACTTTTTTTAAAGAGATGGTAACATTAGTAGTAGTAGTAGTAGTAGTAGTAGTAGTAGTAGTAGTACACAATACGTATATACAGTACTGTACTCCATTTCAATAGTTCAAAGTGTTTCCAATACATTTTCTCAGAATGACTTCTGGGAGCATCCCCATGACAAAAATGGTGAGAAGCCGCCCTTTAATACGTTTGAGTCTATGCAGTGAATGCAAAATGAATGTTAAGAGCTTTGCTTATACTCTCGACAGAATAACAGTTGAAACTAAAATAAATGATCCACTCTTGAGATCATTCTTTTATGTTCCATTGGCAATCTGCAGTTAAATGTGGGGAAGGAAATCACACATTTTTGGCACAGATCAAGTACCTGGTGCAAATGAAAATCCATCCCATCCACACATTGTCATGACACATGGAGGTTGAGAACCTAATTCTGGGAAGTGCTACTGTGCGTTGTTCTTAACAACCAAGTACATAATTGAGAGCTAAGGGTGTTCTTTGTCTTGCCTGATCAGATTTGAAGAACACAGGTGCAATTACACAGGCACTCTGAAGGTAATCTGAAAATTATGGCTTTCTGTTACTGAACTTACTGGTGATTTAACAACTGCTTGCAAGCACTATCTTCTTTGATTTTAATAGTCATTTTATGTCCATTAGCAGTTCCACTTTGAAAGATCATCCAGGAGCTGCGGTGGTTGCTGCTTTTTCTTATCAGTTGTTTATTAAAATTTCCCATTATCTTTAAGAATAAGATGAAAGTTTTAAAACTTTGACATTTGGAAAAGCAAATACAGTACATGTTTTCTTTGGGTGGGACAAAATTATTCAGATGTAATGAAGCTCCTAATAAGGTGACGATGTCCTTGCTGCTGTTGCTAGTGGATCTCTGCAAATTTGCAGTTCAACCTTCCAAGTAAGTGAGACATTAAGAAGCAAAGGGAGAAAAAAAAGGAGAAAAGGGGGAAGGTACGAGAGGAAGTTGCTTCAGTATCAAGAAACAAATAGCTGAATGAGAACTTAGGTCACAACAGTTGTTGTTTTAGGGCAATATTGTTGTCATCAAAGTATACAAAAAAGTGTCCCATATACCATTAATTTTATGTAAGGTTTCCCTTCTTATAAACGTCATACACTCCAGGATGGGACATTTAGGATTTTCACTACCACTCACCAGTATAAAGTGCTGAGTTTGATTTACAAGTCTGAAAAAAGGCCACATATTAAATCCCAGCTGCACGTATCTTATTTAGTGCCCACGCATCCAGAATGTAATAAACAGAGGTTCACACTACATCATTTTTCCCAACACCAGTATTGGTTCATTAGACAAGTCTCTAACATGCCACATTTTCAGGAAACAGAAATATTATAGCCCAATCCTATCTACGTTAACTTTCTGCCCAGTGATCCAGCGAGGCCAGTGCAGGCAACGCTGGATCCTGAGCAGAACATGGGAGCTGGAACTCAGGAGGTCACCTCAAGGGAAGGGAACTTTTGTTCACTTACCCTGGGTAAAGTCCCAGCCCCCTGCTATGGGTCTCCTCAGACCTGCGCCCATTTTTTTGGCAGTGCAAATCCGGGAGTCCCATGCAGGAAAAACCGGCCAGGGAAGGGGGATAGGATCCTATCCCCATCCGGGTCTGGTCCGCCCACCTCCCACCCGTTGCTGCCCCACCCTCATGCTGAAAAACTCACCTCTCTGTGCCACGTGGATCTGCTGTGTTGGGGCTGGTATAACTGCTTTACGACAGTGTTTACGAACGGCTCTGGAACGGCCCAGGACCAGCCCAGGATGTGCTGTGCTGGCCCGGGGGGGGGGGGAAAATAGGATTGTGCCCTTAGTGTAGTTTAGTGTGATCAGTTGGGGAGGAAGGGCATCAAAGAATTGACAGTAACACCTTTTGCTGTACCAACTTGAGCCTGTGAGCTGAGTATAGAGGAAATTAGTTGAATTAAGAACTTATGTCTGCTGTTCTGAGAGTATCATTTGTCCTGGTTCTATATTTCATCCTAGTCATATAGAATCAAGATCAGGAGCCTCATTCTTCATTAAATGGTGATATATTTCTGTTGCTGGCTATGAGGCAATTTGTGTTTAGTTTTGAAGTCCCTGAAAGATATTAACAGGCCTTCAGAATTTAGTAATTGCAGTAGTGTGAAAATACCTCTGTCAATCCTAGCTCATAGTATAAAACGACAGCCTTCAATTCTGAATGCTGGATTGAGCCAGACCGGTGAGTTATAGTGATGAGCAAGTTCTCCCCTGCTTGCCTTGGTTTAAATTCAGAAAAACACATATTTTCTGAGTCAATCCAAGGCTTGGAAAATGACCTCCTCTCCCTGTCAGAATTCAAAATACTGCCATTGCACCTTTCCTCCTGGAGCTGTGAGGGTGAAAAAGGGATGAAGGGGGAAAAATTGTTCCTATTCCCCATGCATTGCCGCTGCTCTTTTTGTCATGCTACATCAGGGGTCAGTAACCTTCTTCTGCGTAGGGGCCAAACATCAGGTCCTTCAACAGAAAGAACACATGCGTGTTTGATATGCATGCGTGAACCTCCCGATTAGGCCACAGAGCTAAGAAAAAAGAGATCAGCACAGATAGACACAGGCCCAGACAGAGAGTGACGCTCAAAGGAAGCTTCTGCCCTTGGTCTGCTTACACAGCAAGTCTTACAGAGATAGAATTACCAACTTGAATTTTTTTTCAGGACCACCACAAGTCAGTAGGCTATATCTTTTTGGGACTATGGGCCGGATGATTTGGGGTGTCTCCATCCGGTCCCTGAGCCATAGGTTGCCTACCCCAGTGCTACATGCTGACAAGCTACAACTGAGTCTGAAAAACCACTCTCTTTTTCCACTCCCTGCACACCACTGCTTCTGCTCCTACCACTGCTGGACCAATAAGTAAAGGGCAAGAGACAGCGTACAAGATGGGGAGGCTGGTGGGAAGAGAAGCTGGTAAGCTTCTCCAACTTCTGGAATGTAAAAACGTCACATCTTATTTGAAACTCATTTGACTTTTATGATCCCCAAAGTTCCTCTCCAGGTTCAAGCCTGGAGATGTTGGCTGGCATCTCTGTTTACAGTGTATGTCATTGCTGAATGTATCTTTCTAGTTTTGACACAAAAAATGGTTAAAGGGCATCCCTTGTTCAAAATATCTTCAGAACTTAAGGCAGTTTTGCCCATTCCTTTTTTTTTTTAACTTCTGTGCCCATTATAGCCAACTTATATATGCCAACTTGGTGAGGAAAGCTCCAGTTGACCTAAGAAGTAGAAGGCTTAATATCAGCCAAATGAAAAGCTTGATACAATTGTCTCATTTATGTACAAATATTTTTGATGCTAGATGAACCTGCCCTATGGCATCACAGTTTGAAGGGATAAGAATACAGTACTGTATTATTACGCCCATGCTGCTTCAAAGAGAAGGCCAGGAGTGTACTAGCCCACTTGCTTATGCTGTTTTATGAGAATATCTATGCATGTCTACTCAGAAGTAAGCTCCATTTAGTTGAATGGGACTTACTCCCAGGTAAATGTGCATAGGTATGCAGCCTGTGGGCGCAATCCACTGGATCGCAGGAATGGCGGAGCAAGGACTACGCCGTTCCAAGACGTCGCAAACATGACGTAAAGCACGTTCGAAACGCCTTGGGAGTAAGGGAGGCCAGCGCAAGGTCGGCCTTCCTCACTCCGTCGCCAGCGGCAGCCGGAGGAAGGTAAGTGCTCCCCCGGCTGCTGCGTGGGTGGTCCCGGCGGACAAGGGAGGGGGTTCATTGGTCTAGCTGGCCCGGGAGGGGGAGGGGGATAGCACCCGCCATATCCCCGTTCCCGCCGGGTGGCTAGGCCATTATACAGCCTCCTCAGACTTCTGAGAAGAAATCTGAGAAGGCCTATCGAGCTGGCCCTGGTTTACACCCAGGGAAGGGGACAAGTGTCCCCTTTCCAGAGTAGACCTCCGGCCCACCATTTGACGGGCAGCCTCGGCGCAGGATCCGGCGGGCAGCCCTGGGCTGCCCGCCGGATCCTTACACAGGATTGTGCTGTGTGTCTTATTAATTTGAAATTGCAAACCCAATCTTACGTTATAGCCCTCAGGTGAAGGAGAGCTGTAAGGACAATCATATGTCTCAATAAGCTTTCTTTCTTTGAGCTGCTTCTTTCTCACCACCTCCTTTGGTGTCATCTGGAGAGAAACTTTCCATTGCTAGTGGGTGGCTGTGACAGAAAAAAAGGAGAAAAGGAGCCTTCTGTTATACCCAATTTATTGTACTACTTCTGTCATCTGCCTTGGTTTATCCTTCAGTATCACTGTGGTGTACCAAAGCCACAAACGTTAACTTTCTAAAATCAGCAGAAACATAAATGGGCTATCCTGAGACCAATTTAAAAACCACTATGTCAAGTAGTGATTTCAGCATCTCCATTAGCTGGACATAGGGAAAACTGCCATAGGAAAAAAATACCTGAAATCTTCAATCTCCTGATTTTCCTCTTTCAATTTTACAATAAATTTAAAAACGTTGTTAACTCCTAAAAATCGTCTTCCTTATAAACACAGAAAATAAAAAGTCAGAGAAAAGGAGAAATGAATAATTTTCTTCAACCTCAAGCACACCTATGGAATGCCTAAAACTCAGGCTAAACCTATACATTAGGTAAAAGGTACAAGTGACCCCTGACAATTAAGTCCAGTCGTGTCAGTCTCTAGGGTGTGGTGCTCATCCCCATGTCAAAGCTGAAGAGCCAGCATTGTCTGAAGACGCCTCTGTGGTCATGTGGCCGGCATGACTCTCCTTGCCGCAGCGCGTAGCATGCGGCTGGAACACGGAGCGCTGTTTACCTTCCCGCAAGCGGTACCTATTTATCTACTCACCCGCTGAACCATGAGCTGTTGATCGAAAGGTCGGCAGTTCGAATCCGCAACGGGGTGAGCTCTCGTTGCTTGGCCAGCTCCTGCCAACCTAGCAGTTCCAAAGCATGTTAATGTGAGTAGATAAATAGGTACCGCTTGCGGGAAGGTAAACAACGCTCCGTGTTCCAGCCGCATGCTACGTGCTGCAGCAAGGAGAGTCATGCCGGCCACATGACCACAGAGGCGTCTTCAGACACTTCGGCTTTGAAATGGGGATGAGCACCACACCCTAGAGTCGGACACGACTGGACTTAATTGTCAGGGGTCACTTGTACTCTTTTTTTTTTAGACACACATAAGATTGTGCTGACAGTCTTTTAAACTGAAAATGTTGTTTGCAGACCAGGGCAGGCTGAGAAGAACGTATCAAGAAAACTCTCAATAAATATATAATCTATAATAATAAACAAAAAACAATGGGGAAAGTTACACTGTTACAAAGTTACACAGAGTTGAGAGCAATAGCTTTGTGTCTGACAAATGTGCCTTTTTTCTTCCGCATGCCTGCTGAGTGACAAGGGGCATCTATCTCTTCCCACACAGTTGATCTGCCATTATCTTTCTTGCACAGGTGCTTCTTTAACTCTTCAGCCCCAAGGACAGTTACTTGGATGTCCCATTAGTTGCAATGGAATTGTCTTCCAAGGACAGTAATGTACAGGCAATTCCATGCTGTCTGGCACCTCCTTATGGCCAAAACACAACCTGTTTCTTCAGTGCAGAGAGCAATGGAGAAACATGCCCGCAAATTGGCATGCTGCATGCAGCCTTCTGTCAAAACAAGAGACTGATTAGGCAACCTGCTCAGGTAGAAAGAGGAGCAGCCAGTCCCTCAAGGAAGGGAATGATGGAAAGAGAAGATGAGGTAGACTCTGAATGGATTCCAATGTGATTAACAAAGCCTAAATACAAATGAGCAGCAAGTCAACAAAACAAACAACAGGAAACCAGCAAAATACATTAAAAAAAAAACTGCACGTTTACAGTATTGTAAAGCAACTTGACACCTGTATCTGGAAGTCACTTCTACAGCATTTAGAGAGTACTGTATCTTCTCTTGTGATCGCAGATGCACTAGTGCTTGTAAATACTAGAGATGAAGCACTGCGTGCTGAGACATGTAGGGACATGGGACACAGGCAACAGGAAGTAAGGGGGAAGAGATGTAGGCTGGAACTAGAATGAGTTATATAGAGACATATAGGACAAAAGGAGGGAAGGAACCATGTACACCAACCTGAGCTCCTTGGAGGAAGGGTGGTATAAAAATGTGCTAAATAAATAAATAAATAAATAAATAAATAGATAGATAGAGTGGTACAGCAGTAGTGCATGTTTGGCTTCACAAAATAAACTCTATTTCAACTTAACTTGTGGCTCAGTTGCTTGGCATATTAACCCATGAGAGAAACAGAAGCAGTGAGTTCCTTTGTTCTATTGATATAGTATGAATATTCTCCTTCCTAATTGATAGGGATATATATCCAACATATGGCTGTTTGAACAGAGAAGCTACTTATAAAACATTCCTGTCATGTTATTTTTATTGCAGGCAGCAAGGAAAAAAATTACCCATCAGAACATGTACATCTAGATTAAGTAAATACCTCAGCTGGTTAGGAATAACAAAGGCTCATATAGAAAATGTTATTTTATAAACAGACATTGAAGAAACAGACCCCCTTGGGTGGTACAGTATAAGAAAAACTTATTTTGTACATTAGACGTTTCTTTGGTTGGTCCAGAAACAGCAAAAACAGAGAGATTTAATTTGACATACGGAAAAAATACTATTCTTAAGAACTTTTCTGAAATATATTAATATATGTTTGCAGGGCTAGGGGCAAAAGCTAATAGGGAAGAATTTTTAACAAAAAGCTGTGTGAAACTGCTATCTGTTAGAATTTTGTTGGAGCAGCATGTCCATGGAAGATATGTTTGCAAGATAGCTCACGGGGACAGGTGCTTTAACAAGGAGCTGTAAGAAAACACCACCTTCTTTCAAAATCAATTCTAAAGATATTGCCTCCCACTGTTTTGTTCATACCGAAGCAGCAAAGAGAATGTTGATTAACTGTATTGAAAATATATTTCAAAGTATTACTATTCAAAAACTTTGGAGGAAGAGGGAACCAATTTCATGCAGATCAATCATAATGGAAGTAGATCATTCACAGAAGACTTACTTGTTACTCTGGGTATGTTCTGTGTGGAAGTAATCTATATTACATATTCTTCCATGTGGAAGTACCATTGTACAGGATCAGTTAACAGTCAGTATAACTTAAAATGCTGCATAATTACAAGGGTGGAGATCCACTACTGCCTTGGCAGGAGGTGCAGAATTGTACACACAGCCCTGCACAATAGTTTACTCTCCTGCCTCACCAGTACAGGTAGGAACTGCACACACACACACACAAATTCACCTGTCTAAACTGCTTTAATCCAAAAGCAGACTCAAACTTTGGGTGACTGTCTGCTCCCAAATCCCGATGAAAACAAGGCAAGAAGGGAACGATCTTCTCAAGTCATGGATGAGAGCACAAGTTGATCTAGCAGAGTGAGGTATTCCTGAGGTCAGACCAAGACATTCTGCTGCCTGAAGCGAAGGATGAGATGGTTCCCCCTGCCCCGATACAAAACCAACATAAAATTGTCGAGGACTGCATTAGTCCATGAGATAATTAGGAAAGGGATTGAGAATAACAGCGCAATCCTGTCAAAATCTCCGGCGGCGGAGTGAGCACTCTACCGCTGGAAGCTGTTGCAAACGTTCCGGAAAGCATGTTTATGAGGGCCACCGGTGCAAGGCCGGCAGCCCTTACTCCCGGCCGCTGGATCGCCCCTGCGGCCGCCAGAGTCAAGTAAGAGATCCCCCGGCGGGACCGGGGGTGGTCCGGGCGGCGAGGGAGGAGGGCCATTGGCCGCCATATCCCCTCCCCCGTTCTGGCCAGCAAGGCTGTTACAAAGCCTCCTTTTACTTCTGCCAGCTAAATAGCTGGCAGAAATCCGAGGAGGCCCATAGGGGCCGGGCTGCACTACACCGGGGGAAGGGGATGACCTCCGGGCCGGAACAAGAATAGGATCTGGCGGGCGGCCCTGGGCTGCCCACCGGATAGTTAGTCAGAATTGGGCTGCCCGTCTGCTAATTCTGTTCCCATAATAATCTACGGTATTCCACACTTGGAATACTGTGTATGGTTGTGGTTACCTCACCTCAAGAAGCCTTGTACTGTAGATGATTTACAGCAAGCTAATGACAAAACTGTGGCAGTGGCTACATTTTGGCAGAGCAACGTTTTATCTGGATATGAAATAAATAAATAACCTCAAGAAGAATATTGTAGAGTTAGAAAGGTGCAAAAGAAGAAAACTGCCAGGATGGTGTAGTGGTTCGGGAGTTGGACTTTGACCTGGAAGATCCAAGTTCAAATCCTTGCTCAGCCATGAAGTTTCTTGGGTGATCTTGGGCCAGTCACTATCTCTCAGCCTAACCCACCTCACAGGGTTGTTGTGAGGACAGAAGGAGGAATGGAACTATGTACATCACCCTGAGCTTTGGAGGAAGGGCGGTATCAAAATGTGAAAAAAAAAATGACCAGAGGACTGGAACACCTTCTTCAGGAAAAAAAGAAGTCTACAACGCCTGGCTTTTTAGCCAGGAAAAAAGGGCAACGTTCTTTCATTTAGCCAGGAAAATTAAGGGGGACAACGACGACAACATAATTGAGATGTTTAAAATGGCATGGAGAGAATGGATAAAGAGAAGCTGCCAAATCCTAACCCCCCTCCTGGGCCTGATCCCTTGATTTTGCTGGTGCAGGTCTGCATACCGTACATACTGCGAAGACTTATCCCTGGGTAAGGGAGCTGATGTTCCTTACCCAGAAGAGACCTCTGGCAACTGTCGTCCCCCCCCCCCCCAGATGCGGTGGTAGTCATGTTGGCGCTGCTGCATCGGGGGGGGGATAGGATTGGGCCCTGATGCAACCGTCAATGCCCTGTTGTTCTCTCTGTTTCTCTCCTTGCTCCCACAGGCAGCTGCTCCATGGGTGAAGACATCACACAGACTCTAAGGAAGTCCTCAGCCCATCTGCCTACTGTGATCAGTGGAAATAAAGCCGCAGCCTGGTGAGAGTGCAGATTCACTCTCTCCAGTCAGACCCCTGTGGCTTTGCAAACCCCATGACAAACAGTGAACCAACTGCTGCAGCCACCCCTCACTGGCACCTGTTACTTTGCTGTCTGCTGGATAACTTGCAGTGCCATGACAGGGGTGGCGAGACTATTGTATTATTGTGTGAGGAATGTGCAGTAGTCACTCATTTGTAGTGGAAGATCCACATCTTTTTTGTAGCTAGGACATCTTTTGCAGGGAAACTGTATTTTCATATCAACAAGACACATATTTCAATTCCTTCCCTGATGCTAATGTGTGCCCACTGCAGTTGAAGAGCCATGTGCAATGTATCTGGTTAACAGCACAATCCGACTTAAGTTTTGGAACGGTTTAACCAGCGGCGCAGCGAGAACAGGAGGCCCCAGAACGGAAAAGGGATTCAAATCCCCTTTGAATTCCTCTTTTGGAGAGGATTTGAATCCCTTTTCCGTTCTGGGGCCTCCCGTTCTCGCTGCGCCGCTGGTTAAACCGGCACAAAAGTTAAGTCAGATTGTGCTGTAAGTTTAACACAGGTACCTGTTGGCTAATGCCTGTGATATTGCTACTAGTGGCCAATTAGTAATGGCTCAGCTCCCATATCCATTTCATTTTGAGATTTCAAAACAACAGGCACAACCTGGTGGAGGACAGCAAGGCGTCCTTTCCTCCTCCTCCCCTTCCCTCATCACACATGTTCTGTGATGCTTAGTTGGGATGGTGTGTCCTTTTTCGTTCATTGTTTTTTATAATTCTCTCCTCCCCAGTGCTGGATGGATGGTGCATCTGCCCTCCTGCATGGCTCCCTTCCTAGTCTGCAAGAGCTGGCTATTGAACTGCATATGCAGTCAGTCCAAGGCATGTTATTCAGCCTTTTTTAATAAGAAAAAATCTTTCTGGTCTTCTAGGGAGTAAGATTATATAGTTTACAAAGCAAGGAACGATAAAAAATGGGCAGCTGTTCTGAGAAGGCACTGAATGTGGCCATCCTATCGCTTATACAGCTCTTGATTTTTCACTATCTATACGTTAACTCCAGAGTCCCCTTCATTTCAATAGGGCTTACTCTCAAATCACTGAAGAAGAAGAATCATATATAATAATATACAGTATTTATATACCGCCTTTCTGGTCATTGGATTTCTCCTCTGACTTTAATTCAAGGCGGTGTACATGGGCAGGCTGTTCTAAACCCCAAGGGGTTTTTACAATATAATAACGTTCTAGTCTTTCATAGAAAGACTTTCATTCAAGATGTTGCTTTCATAGTCCAGCTCTCTCTCTCTCTCTGGCGTTTGCCTCCGCACGCTTCAGCTTCAGATAACACAGGCAACCTTGATTGTCACTCAAGCGTTGCAGCTGCAGCTTCACTCCCCCACAAAGACTCTGCAGCTATCAGCTCGGCGTGACAGCAGCTCTCCAACAGACTTCCGGCCGTCTTGAACTGCTGTCCTTCAGATCTTCAGGCAGATTTATGAGACGAATGCTCTACGTCCTGAGCCAGACGTCCTGCTCGAATGAAGTCATGAAGAATGAAGCCATGCAGCCAGATCCTAATGCATAAGTGGAAATACACTGGCTCCCCGAGTTACGGATGGCTGCAACTGCGCTTTCACGCAAGCACAGTTTGTCTGTTGTGGTGCTTTTGCACAGTTGCGATAGCGCTGGGCTGGAAAGAGTTGGCTGTTTTGACCTACGTATGTTCCAACTTCTGGACAGACCTATGGAACGGAAGGAACCACTATATATGTTGTATTAATGTAAATACAGTACCTTTGCAGCACAAGCCTATGCATGTCCACTCAGAAAAAAGTCCTATTGTGTACAATGCAGGGAAGAAGCAGTACAGGATTTTAGCCTTAACAGTGGGGCTTGTTGTTGTTCAGTCGTTAAGTTGTGTCCGACCCTTCGTGATCCCATGAACCATATCCCGCCAGGCCTTCCTGTCCTCCACTATCTTCCTGAGTTCACTCATTTTCATGTTCGTTGCATCGGTGATGCTGTCTAACCATCTCATCCTTGGCCTTCCCCTTCTCCTTTTGCCTTCAATTTTTCCCAGCATCAGAGTCTTCTCCAGAGAGTCCTCTCTTCGCATTAGGTGGCCAAAATATTTGAGTTTCAGCCTTAGTATCTGTCCTTCCAGGGAACAGTCAGGGTTGATTTCATTTAGGATTGACTGATTTGATCTCCTAGCAGTCCAAGTCATTGGGGCTTACTATGCTGCAATCCTGCGCACATTTACCAGGGAGTAACTCTCACCGAACAAAGCGGGGCTTACTCCCGAGTAAACATACTGCGCTCCAAGTCGGTTGTATCACTTCCTCCTCAATCACCTTCCCTTACTCTACTGCGGCAACCGTCTTATGCATACCTTGGATCAGGATAACCGTAGAAGCTGAGCTGAATAGTCTCCCAGAGAGAGAGAGAGAGAGAGAGAGAGAGAGATGCTCCTACCAAGCACGCTCCAAAGCCTTGCGCATGCTCAGTCATAAGCAGCTGGGGAATCCTTGCGCTGACGACCCGGCTCTTCCGTCAACCGAGGCAGCGATTGCTCAGAGATGCGAGAAGGGGCGGGGAAAATTCAGCCTTCGGTCGCTTAGGTCGATGCGCGAATGACGTCAACACCCTGGGCCCGGAAGTGGAACTCGAAATTCGCCGCGGCGGCGTCTCTGACTGCTTGAGGGGAAGGCAAAGGCGGGAGGGGCGAGTGAGGGTGGGACAAACCATGACAAAACAGTGAGGCGAGAAGCGGCGGTGCGTCTCCCGGTAACAAACCCTTGCCCCGCCCCCTTCCCCGGGAAGGGAGGCAGCAGGTACGTGCAGCCGCTGCGCCGAGCTTTGCGTACGCCAACGGCCGCCCCCTTCCCTCTTCCCCATCCCACTCACGAGAATGACAGGAGCGGAGGCTCGCGCCCTTCGCAGGTGCGCGCGCGCGCACGATAAATTAAGGGCAGCGGGGAAGAAGCACTCTGGTATCCCCCCTCGGCTGCGCGGCCTTGAGTCGGAGACGCTGACGCCCTCGCAGCCAGCCCGGCATGCATCGCCCTCGAGTGGTGGTGGGGGCAGCACCTCGTGTCCGCGCCGAAGAGCCTCGCTGCGCTCGGGCAGTAGCTGCCCCTTCTCTGTTCTTCTGGTTGGCTGACGCGACCAGGAAGTGAAAGCGTCCCCGAAGGATTTGACGGGACCCCCCCCCCCCCTTTTCAGCTGCCCGTCGTCTGTATTCTCTAGCTCTGCCTCTCCACGCAAATCCTCCCGCCTCTGGGATTACGCTCAAACATGTGCGGGGCGAACACCGACGTTGCCCCCAACAAAAGGGGGAGAGGATAGGAGTTTTGCCCTCATTATGACCCGTTTTCACTCTCTTCCAGTTCTCCATATTTGGTAGACTCCCATGTTTACAGCTCGGTCGAGTGCCTTAACCATGTTGAAAAATAATATCCGTAGGGTCTCTCTGCAGTGCACTGTATGGTTATGGCTCTTACCTGTTTACCAAAGAGTGTAGCCTAACTCCCAATGCTTGCCGTGTGGTACCGTAGTTCGTTTTGCCTTGAGATTTGGCTAATGCTGAGCTGTCCCGTGTCTCTTCTGTTCTGGACTGAGCTTGCAGGACAGGTAGCAACAGGAAGTGGCTTAGTTATTTCTCTCCACCTGCACACATAACTGGATAAATGAGGAAAGAAAAGAAGCCATGTGGTTACAGTTTATGTAAGCTGAAGGTGCTGCCAAAGAAAAGTAGGTGCAGAAGAGACATTGTTAAAAGTTGGTCTTAACTCTTAAGCCTTTAAGATGATATTTTGTTTGAATAAGATAGTTTTGAATATTTTTATATCCTGGGTCAGCAGGGTATGGAAGAAAGTGCTGTCCCCCCCCCCCCAGTTGTTTTCTGGTCTTGTTTGGGAAATGTATAAAATAGGATGATTGTACATAGTTTGCATAAACAGGTTTTTTTGTTTTTTTTACACGGGATAAGTAAGTTGCAAACTAGAGAGTATATGACTGACTGAGTGAGAGACTTTTATAACTATTCCTGTGGATTTAAATCTTCCCTCTTCATCCACTGAATTTGGCAGTTTCTACGCACATGCCCACTGTGAATTGCTAGCTGATGTCTCATCTGAGAATAGCAATAGCCCTTGTCCTATCTTCTTCCTTTTGCCATTGAGAAACAAGGGTCAGAGTGCCAGTCTGCTTTTTGCCTTCTGCCCTCTCCCTGTGCTGCTAATAATGGCAATTTCTTCATCCTCCAACTAAATAATTGTACGTCTTTCTGCCTCACCTAAAAATAAATATCCTCTTTCATTGCTGTCATGAGCCACTAATGATGAACTAGGGATACTTCTTTCAGAGTAATTGCCAGCATTTGTTCCAAGTCTTTGTTGTTGTTAAGTCGTTAACCCTCGGCACTGGAGCCTCTTACTCTCCAGGTGTCGAAAATATGCCTTACGGCAAAATGTGACACCGGCAGAACGATAGTTCCAACAGTTCTGTCTTAGAAAGGATTGCGCTGTCAGTTGTTTCCAAAAACTCTTGTCTGGACACATCTGATGCTATGGAGCAAGATGTGTGCACTAGAACTTATCAATGATGAATACCATTTTCACAGAAAAGCATAGACAGCAAATTTTTTGTCCCAATGTCAACAAACGTTTGTTTTTCAACACTTTTCAAAGCATTGTCCTAGTAGTTGTTCAGTCGTTAAGTCGAGTCCGACCCTTCGTGATCCCATGAACCATATCCCGCCAGGCCTTCCTGTCCTCCACTATCTTCCTGAGTTCGCTCATTTTCATGTTCGTTGCATTGGTGATGCTGTCTAACCATCTCATCCTTTGCCTTCCCCTTCTCCTTTTGTCTTCAATCTTTCCCAGCATCAGAGTCTTCTCCAGAGAGTCCTCTCTTCGCATTAGGTGGCCAAAATATTTGAGCTTCAGCCTCAGTGCCTGTCCTTCCAGGGAACAGTCAGGGTTGATTTCATTTAGGATTGACTGATTTGATCTCCTAGCAGTCCAAGGGACTCTCAGGAGTCTTCTCCAGCACCACAGTTGGAAAGCATCTGTTCTTCGGCGCTCAGCCTTCCTTATGGTCCAACTCTCGCAACCATACATTGCTACTGGGAACACCATCGCCCTGACTATACGAACTTTTGTGGGCATGGTGATATCTCTGCTTTTTATTATGCTGTTTAAGTTTGCCATAGCTTTCCTTCCAAGGAGTAAGCATCTTTTAATTTCATGGCTGCTGTCTCCGTCTGCAAAAAGTAAAATCTGTTCCTGCTTCCATTTATGCCCCCTCTATTTGCCAGGAATTGATGGGACCAGATGCCATGATCTTAGTTTTATTAATGTTGAGTTTCAAGCCAACGTTTGCACTCTCCTCTTTCACCAAGTCTTTACAAAAGTATAATTAGTTTTCTCTTAATTTCAGACGCTAACAACAATGGACCACATGCTGCTGTCACTCTAATCCTATGTTGTAGTTCTAGTACCACAGTTTGATGAAAACAAGTTCATGGCCGGTGTGTTCATCAACCAATGCTATCTGTGAAGATATTTTGAAAATTAGACTTTGTTTATTGTAATGTACAGTCTATTTCTGTAAGGAGTATGCTGTATTTTTTCCAGTTCCATTGTTCTCATGCTTGTAGTTTTTCTTAAGTGCAGTAGGCTTCTGTGGAATAGATTATACTTTATAAGTGCAGAACTGCTGTCGTTTTTCTTTGGTATTTAACATCACATTCTGGAAAAAACAAACACTTAAGAATCAAAGAAATGTTTGCTGTTTTTCCACTCTTTCTGCTCAAAGTAACTGACACTCATGTTTGAATGATGTGGCAAAATGCAAACATTACAATGACGTTCATATTTGTCTAGAATTAGGATTCACATTTTAATGTCACTGAGTTCTCAGTCCTTCTGTCTAAAAGACACAATGCATGTTAGAGAGAGGTTCCTTGAAGGCCGGTAGTCAAATCTGGCTCAGAATTGGCCCTGAGCATTTGGGTGTGGTATGTAGGTGTGGTATGTGAAATTGCTGAAGACATAACAGCTGCAGTGCCCTTGTGTTTCTCACAGTGTACCCTTCCCTCCTTAAAAAGCTAGGATATAACACATTAGCTTTTTTGACGGTTACAGAAAAAGGATGTAGCTAGAGGCATAGAAAGAGTGCAAAGCAGCCTTATGATAGAGGCTGAAGCAGGAGTCTGACCAGAGAGTGACAGTGCTGTAGAAGATAAATGAAAGTCAGGACTGTGAGGGCATGTGTGGCAGTTAGAGGAACTTGCTACAGAAGGTGGTGGCACAGACATGGGCACGCAAATGTTGATATATAAAACAAATGCTCTTATTTGTAAGGAGCACTGATCAAGTGCAGCGTGTGCTAGGTGTTATTTTTATATAAAGATATCTTTAAAAAACTACCATCTGCAGCCTGTGAGCCTCCTCACTCTGAGTCATTGGCTGTTGTATGACGTCACAAAATGTCTATGAATACATTTAACTACTGAAAGTATCAGAATATTTATTAAAATAGTGTGGATTCTGAAATAAGTCAACAATAAGTCAGACTGAAAAATCAAAGGCCCTAGGGAAAAACTGTGGACTGGTTCAAGAACAATGTGTATATGTGAAGTTAAGGATCCTATAAGCACTAAGAAGTCCTAACTAACAGTCCTAGGAAGTAGTAGGGGTGGAGGAAGAGGAGTAGACAGACAACTGAGGCATAACGGGAGAAATTGAGGTGGCAATGGGAATAGGGGAAAGCTATGGGTTAATCTCAAATGGCCTAGAGAAGGAGGAGCTGTGGGTGGGAGGGAAGGAGAGTGGAAGCTGGGAACCAAGAGGACAAAGAGATGGTGGCACTGAATTTCGTATTTATTTAAAATAAGCCAGATCTTTGGCTATAGGTCTGTAGGCTCTTATTTGCAGAACCTTTATTTTGTCTAGATTAACCTCTTCATGCATTTTGGTTGTGCTAATGTCGACCTTGCATAAAGAATGTTACTTGGGGTTCATGATGTTAGGTCTTTTTCCAGAGCTTTCTACCAGATGTCCTGGGTAGATTTTACTCTACAGGGAACGTATGACCAAAAATAACTGTGTGCCCACGTTCATGTTGTAGATCTTCCCTATTTAATATATGTGAAGTATTTTTAGTGTTGGAGCTTGGGCTGGCCTCAGTTTTGGGTTACCAGTTAGTTGTAGTGTTACGGAGAACAACTGAATCTATTAGACTTGCTTCTGCTGCTTATATTTTTATTTAGACATTTTTATTTAGATCAGCTTTTGATGTCTGACATGGCGGGCTGGCTTTTTAACAGATGGCTTTTAACATGTAAATATGGATGACCCACTGGGGTTGTTTGTTTTAATTGTTTTAACTGTTTTAATTTCCTGTTTTTAAATGTATATATGTATTTTAATGCTTTTATTGTAAGCCGCCTTGGTTGCCCTTGTGGGAGAAAGGCGGGGTACAAATTCTATAAATAAATAAATAAATATTGTGGCCCACTGAAGTTACCCTTTCCATGAGGCTGGTGTCTGTAACACTGAGGCTTAGACCAGACCATTTGGAAAGACTGAGGAAAAGCATCTCCTGATCAATACTGATCAACAAGTCAACTCTGAGTACAGTACTTCTTCAGGGTCTGTGTCATCTTCAGGTTAACCTGTGTTATCCAAAGTGTGTTCTGCATTGCCAGCCTATGTGGGGTTTTTTCATTAGCAGTCTGGACTTAGTGTCACAGGAAGGATAGCTGTATTGCCAAAACTTCATCTTCCCAGAAAACATACATGAAAGCCTATGTAGCTTACAAGATGCACCTTGAGTGTTGCTTGTTAATATGAATATAATGAGCAGTAGGGATCAAAAGTATGGCCAAGTGAAACCAGATGTGCTGTTCCTGAAGGAATATTCTGAGATGACTTGACAATGGGTACATGAGGAGAGTCAGACATAAACTGATAGGACAAGTAGTGAGGATGGAGTGAGAGACACTGTTGCTGAAATTGATCAAGGGTGCAACTTGCTTGATCACAACAAAGAGAAAAAAATTAGGAAAGAAGCAGCAGAAGAGGAAATAATAGGAACTGAGGTGGACAACGGTTCACCTTCCTAATGCCTCGCTGGGTGGCACAGTGATCTTTGTGGAAGCAGATGGAGTGAAAGTGTAATAATGCAGCACGGTGGGAATGTCACTGACACTTCAAAGTAGAAAAACTTTGGGAGTTAAATAAGGGAAATAAGAGGAAGAAAAAATTGGAATTCTTTGGTCAGGCTTTTTATAGGGCTTTAAACCGCTGAACCATGTTTATAGGGCTTTAAACCGCTGAACCTGTCGATCGAAAGGTCGGCAGTTCGATTCCTGCGACAGGGTGAGCGCTCGTTGCTTGGCCAGCTCCTGCCAACCTAGCAGTTCCAAAGCATGTTAATGCGAGTAGATAAATAGGTACCGCTTGCGGGAAGGTAAACAGCGCTCCATGTTCCAGCTGCATGCTACGCGCTGCGGCAAGGAGAGTCATGCCGGCCACATGACCACGGAGGCGTCCTCGGACAACGTTGGCTCTTTGGCTTTGAAATGGAGATGAGCACCATACCCTAGAGTCGGACACGACTGGACTTAATTGTCAGGGGATACCTTTACCTTTTAAGCTTACCATAGTCCCGGAATCGAGTCGCGCTGTGGCCTAGAAAAGACACGAGCCACTCCCAGGAGTGCACCGCGGCAGGCCAATGCAAGACGCGGCTTCCACTGCTTCCGGTAAACGAGGCGACCGCATTGGTCACCTCTTGGGAGCAGCTTGTGTCTTTTCTAGGCCGCAGCGTGACTCGATTCCAGAACTATGGTACACCTACCTAGAAGGTGTAGGGAATGATCCTCTGAGCTAATAGGGGTTCATTTCTTACTTTCTTTGTCCTCACAGATTTACAGCACAATCCTATCCAACTTACACCACCGGTGTAACCAGCGGGGGAGGGCAGGGCAGGAGGCTTTGGAGGGGAGGGGAGATTTGAATCCCCCTTTGGAGGGGACTTGAATCCCCTTTCCATTCTGGGACCTCCTGTTCTCGCTGCACCGCTGGTTATACCGATGGTGTAAGTTAGATAGGATTGCGCTGTTAGTTACCTATATGCATTTCCTAGGCTTTTAGACCATTGACTGCTCTGAGCAAGGGGCAGATAACTGAATTAAGGTTGGGGAAATGGCAGATGGCTCCAACCTGTTGCAAAGGGCTTGATTACTTACACCATTTCTGAAGTTTAAGATAAGGAAGGGATGATATAATATCTTCCCTTCCTTATGGTTGTTGGAGGACCTCAGGGGTTAATGTTGTCCATATGTTGGCCTAAAGGGCTGTGTTTTTCTTTAGTGGCAGGATTTCTGAATGTTTGTGCCATGCTTTGCAGCAAGGTTGTTGGGCAAGCACAGTCCCTGTGGAAAATTTCTGTAAGGCTTTTCGCATCCTTTGTCTGACCTAGGCTCCATGATTTCCTAGCACTGACCTTGGGCGAAAAAAAGCAGCACATGGCTGGGACACTTCAGTGCACATTGGTGCTGGTTACTGATTAGATTGTGGGACTAGAGAGAGAAACCAAACTACTTCCGAGGCAAGGGAAAGAAAAGTGTAAAGGCAAAGGAAGGGTAAGATGTGGCTAAGCGGAGATGTAGATGGACATTTATAATGGATCCTGCCAGTTTTAGTGATGTTAGCGGGGTGGAGAATGAGAGCAGAAGAAATAATGTGAAGTGTGAATCATGAGTGGAGAACAGCTAGGAGAACCTGTGGGTTGAGAAGTAGAATTGTGCAGACCTGGGGCTAGGGTTGTTCCTACCTTAGGACTTCTTGCATGGGTGGAGGCAACAGTTCACATATTTCTACTGGGAAAATGTGGGGTCTTGAACATAAGGTAGAGTCCCAGAGCTCAGGCTCATTCTGCTCCTATACAGGGGTGGTCCTATTGCTCCTTCTCAACTTGTATATAATAATGTAACCTTTTTTTTCCCAGACAGTAACTAAAACCTCTGACTTTTTACAACAATTATGTGTATTTTCAGGAACCTCTGGGAAGTGAAACCAAACCCAGTATGAAAATTCCCAACTTCCTTGGCTTTTTCAGTTCATTCCCTCAAGATTGATGCATGTTTCATCTATTACTTTACTCTGGCTGAGAATTTGGATAAGCATGGCACAGCTCCAACAAGGAGGCCCAGATGAAAAAGAGAAGACAACAGCATTAAAGGGTACAAAATAATTTGGAACTTCTCCTCCATAGGCACTTCGTAGACTGTGTTCTGATGAACTATAATTTTGTGGTTAGTAAAACAGGTGAGCAAGTGCAAATGGGTACAACCACATTCTTGGCTGCTAAAAGTTTCTTACTCCTGTCCATTATCCAGAACTACTTGTTACCTTCTGACTTCTATGAAAAAGGAAAGTTCATGCTTGCAGTGGGAATGCTATTACCTGGCATAGCACTGCAAAGGCTTGGGGGAAAAATCAAGGACTTTCTTTTGAGTCCTGAAAGGATAAAATCTGGACCTTTTGGAAGAGGGAGAAAAACCAAACCTTTTTTAAAAAAAATTATTTGCTTTGTAAAAGCAGTGTGTCTAAGTTTTATTGTCTCCAACTCACATTGCTGCAAATCTTTTAGATTCAAAAGTAGAATGTTAGTGACAATAGCATTGCAACTGGGTGTTTGGAGTATTGCGACCCACCACGAGAACCAGATGCTGTCCCCTGCTACCTTAAGCATGTTTGTACCTTAAACTTTTTTTTTTACTGGTGGCAATCCCTGGGATGGCTGCAGCGATCCCAGGGGTTGCCACCAGTAAAAAAAAAGGTACAAAAATAGAATTTAAAACACTTACCAGGGGCCTGGAGTGCTCCGGAGAGTGCGGGGAGTCCTGCGGACCCCTCTGCAGGCCTCCCGAGCTTTAGATCACCACTTTGCAGTGATTACAACCACTTCCGGTAAGCGTTTTAAATTCTATTTTTGTTCCTGGTGGCGGCGATCCCTGGGATCACTGCCGCCGCTGACCCCGCCCCTGCAAATACTCGAAGTTTTCCCCACCTCGCAGGGAGAACTTTGAGAACCACTGGTTTGGAGTACTAAATGAGCAATATTCAAATAAGGTGATGTTGTAAAAGTAGTTTCCAGTGGAATCATACTGATTTTTGAATTTATGCAAATATCTTCAATGACATATCCTGTTTCATTCTACTAAATATGGGTTCATGATAACTAAAGTTTTGTTGCCCTTGGGAAACAGTGCAGTGTTTACGTGGCAGCAGTCAGACTCCTTCTCTATGGGAGATGGGACAGCTAATTCCTTCCCATAAGTGTTTGTGCGTGTGTAGCGCTCTCCCCCCAAGAGCGACAGACATTTTGCACACAGCAATTTGTGGGGCTATGCCTAGTTGCCTGGAGCCATTTTCTTACCACAGAAATGGTGACTTGAGAAATGTCTGATTGCAACATACAGCATACTTAATTTGCATAATTATGATTGCATACGTTTTTTTCTCTTGGCAAAGAATGTGGGTATATTTCACACAATATATGTACAGTATAGCCTTAGTTAAGTGTATAGTAGTATTGAGTATGCTAGTCTCTGTACAGCTAGAATGCATCTTTTTCTGGAAATAATTCAACAAGACTATTATGCTTTTGTATACTTTTTTTCTGCTTAAAAGGCTTTAGACTCCAGTTAATTGTTCAAATGGTTATACGTATTGATGCATTCATCAAGACAAAACCATGGAAAGGGTTTTAAATTCCTTGTGGATGATCTACTGTGTTATTTATTGAAGCCTAATGAACTGTGATTGACTTCTAGGTAGCAGTTATCAAGGCTGGCATATCTTAGGGCAGGATAATTCCACGTGGGAGCTGGTGAAAATATTGTGTACCTGGAGAGTTGAGACAATCTCTTTGGTAGGGGAGATAAAAGCCCATTGCAACTGTTTACATTATTTTATTATCCAAAAATTAATCTACATTACCAGTTAAAGGTATGACTGTCTGAAAATAGACATAGAAAGCAGAATTCTCTGTCATAGCACTGAAACATGTGCTGTTTCAACTCTAAACGTTTATGGGACATATTGAGTTTCATAGCTTTTTATTAATATTTATCTTTTTGTATTTAAAAGTATCATTTAGAAATTCTGTGTAGGTTTTCTCCTTCTGTACGTTTAACTTTGTTGTGCCATTTGACTGAATTTATAAAGTCATAAAGTATGTTAATGGAAAGATAGTATTTAGACCTCGATCTCGAAGGTTGGGGCGTGTGTGTGTGTGTGTGTGTGTGTGTGTGTGTGTGTGTGTGTGTATAAAAAGATCCCACTGCATGAACAGAGAGCACTTCCACTCACGGGGGTTAGCGTATTCCCCTGTTCCTCTCCCAGTCTTCAATCCCCTCAAACTAGTTTCCAGGGTGGCTGGGGAGGAATGTTGATGACTCTTCTCATGTAGCAGGATCTTTGGATCCAAGGCATGGTCTCTAAAACAGCAATTGATTTGGTACACACTAAAAAAAAAAAGCATTATATGTTGAATAAAATGAATCTGTACCTGCTGGAACACTGCAGTGATTTCAGTAACTTGATATTTTTCCTTAATATCCTGTTAGTCACTGGTTCTGTGTTCTAATAAACTCGCTGCAAAATTGATGTCAGAGTGCTAAACTGAGTGCTAAACTCTATGGAGTTCCAAAATTGACAGAGTGCTAAACTCTATGGAGTTCCAAAATTGTGATTCTATGCTTGTCCAGGCAATACGTTGATTCTGGCCAGAGTGGAATTTGAAGTGGGCCTTAGGTTTATATGCTCCTCTTGCTGTGGGGAGAAAGTACTCAATGATACTGGGAAATCTTATGATTAAAATATAGGAACTCCCTCAGCCTGTGAGAATTTTTGTTAACATGGGAATTACCGTACATGAGAAAATCTGGTGTGAATGGATGTTCATCCTGACCCAAACTAAATGCATGGGTCGGACAATGTGAATACAGTATAATTCCTATTAGTGGCCATACATTACGCTAAACATCTTTTACTAAAGCTGAATGGAGACCAATATGCTTCATTCTTCCTATGGCAGATGGTATGGAAGCAATAGTATGAGAGTTCTATGTGATAGAGAAGGGGAGGGAGATAAAAGCATTTCCTTTACTCTTTACCCCACCCCCCATGCAAAGAACTCTTAAATTAGGAACACACTGATCTTGTGGTCCTGCTGCTTTAGTAGTTGCTATGCCAGCATGAAATACTTACAATCTTATGCACTCCCAGTAGCAAAGTCTAAACTTTAGACTCTAAAGCAAAACAGTATGAGGGGAAATAAGGTGGGGCCACTGTGGGATACAGGAAGCTGGACTAGATGGGATTTTGGCCTGATCCAGCAGGGCTGTTCTTATGTTCTTATAAGATGTCAATGTTATAACAGTTTCCCCTGTTATAACCTTGCCTGAGTCAGCTCAATAACATCTCCCTCAGCTCTGCTGGTGCTGCTCCCCTGTTGCACCCCTTATCTGACTCCTTCCTCCATTGCTCTTTAATCCAAACATGAAATGTGGAAGACTCTGAGATCGTTCCCAATGCGCTCTTCATTCTCCTTTTAAAGATCCTGCATGCATGGAGGAAGGAGCAATCTTCCTTCCTTCCTTCCTTCCTTCCTTCCTTCCTTCCTTCCTTCCTTCCTTCCTTCCTTCCTTCCTTCCTTCCTTCCTTCCTTCCTTCCTTCCATCCATCCATCCATCACATGGGCTCCTGAAACAACTGGAATTCTGGAACACACTGGGGGAGATCCTAGCATGTGCCACATTTTCTGTTTTAATTTAAGAGCCACAGAGGAAGGAGCCAGGTAAAGGAGCAGGATCACTGTATTCCAATTCCCGGAGTGCAGAAATCTGTCCCTCTCTGTCTTCTCCGTTTCCTCTTTCCTCCACCAGGCTTTGTAAACAATACACTGTGTTGTTTAAAGGCCCAGTGGAGAAAGAGCAAGAGATTACTGTACTCTGTGAGGATCAGAATATAGCAACCTCATTCCTTCTCCATGGGCTCTATTAAATGAAGCAGGAAATGCAGATTGTGTTGGGAGCAACCTCAGATGTAATAGAATGTGTTGGTCAAAGCAGACCAGAATTCTAAAATCAACACTCCTCTTCCAATACAATGTAGAATATGTTGCTTGTTAATGAGTAGTAATTGTGAATTTGAGGCCTGCAGAAAGATGATAATCTTTTCCCCTACCTTCTCCCCCCCCCCCCCAGATTTGTTGTCTAGAATAGACTTGGATGAGCTGATGAAAAAAGATGAGCCACCTCTTGAATTTCCTGATACTTTGGAAGGATTTGAATATGCTTTTAATGAAAGTAAGTAATACATGTTGTAGAAAGAAATCAGTGTAGGTACACTTATCCCTTTGTACAATTTTAAAAAATGTAATAATCTGGAATAGTTGAGTACATCCTGTTTTCACCTTCCATGTACAAATACCCATATTCATATTGTTGCAACTCATCTTCTCTGCTTGTTGCCCATTACAAGTTCATTCTAAGAAATATGCAGTTGATTTCACAAAATTGTAGTGCTGCATCACTGAGAAGTCTTATTCTAATTTTGCTAACACAGTGCTAGGTCTATTAAACTTTGGTGGTCCCTTTACCCATGTAATACATTTAGGATCTTTTGAGTTGTGTGTCCAAGCTAGCTAACTCGAAAGGCTTAGCAGCCTCCAGCCTGAAATAGTGGTGCAGTTTCTGTGCTAGTCCAAAAGGTTCTTACAATGACATCAAGGGAGATTTCTGCCTTACAAGTGACTACTCTTTTTTGTATAATGGATTCTTAAGGAAATGTCCTTCAAAGGTTTTTTTAAAACTCCCTAACTTAATTAGAAAATGTGAGTTACAACTGGTACTGTTGAGTTCATTCATGGTCCATTTATGCAAAATTAATAAAATTTGGCACATGAGAATTGCATGTGGAGAACATGCGGGAGAACTGCACCTCCGAAAATCTTGTTTACTTTTTCCACGAAACATACGCTCTTTCTTTTTGCCATAGAATGAGATATACTCTACAATAGCAGTTCTCAAAGTGGTGGGTCGCGACCTGCCATTGAGAACAAAAACTGCCCCCTGCCCCTTTCAGGGTTGGGGATAGCATAGCGGCAGCAGCGGTGATCCCTGGGATTCGTTGAAAACGGATTTTCGGCACTTACTGGGACTTGGGAGGGTGCGGGGAGGCCTGCGTGACCGTCTGCAGGCCTCCCCGATCTTTGGATCACCAAAAACGGCAATTTTGGACCACTTCTGGTTTTTGCGGGGCATCCACCCTGGGGACTTTGAGAAGATCCAGTGTGCTCTGTGGCAGTGAATAAAACTTACTTACAGTTTTTGGGGTGCGTCTGCTCTGGTAAGGTGTTGCCCATTCTGCCATCATCACCCTCTTGAAGATCTCTGGAAAAGGGAAAAAGGGACTTTCAGCTGATCAGCCAGGGGTGGCAAATGTTCTTACTTTCTTACAGGACAGTTTAGATAAACGTCTTAGTAGCAGTACCTTGCACAGGCAGGTGGCCACTCTCCAAGGGATCTTGGGAGATACTGGGAACATATAATTTCCATCCCACCCCCATATAAAGAGATTTTTGAGGGGAATGAATTGGTTGAGGCCACCGCCTCATTGGTTTCCTACCTTGGTCCTCAAGGTACTGGTACTGCAGTACTGGTACCTCTATGGTACTACAAGGCCAAGGTACTGCAGGTTTTGGTGCACCCTCCTTTTGAGCCAATGGCCACAGTGTCGCTCAGGACACTATTTTTCTAGTAGCGATTACATCTGCTAGGAGGGTCTCGGAATTAGGAGCTCTTTCTGTCCATACAAGGCTTTGCATATTTCACAGGGATAAAGTGGTCTTGAGAATAGACCCAACCTTTATGCCTGAAATTAACACTCTTTTTCATAGGCAACAAGGGTTTTGCCCTCATTCCGTCCTAATCCTACTCACCCAAGGGAGAAGGAGTGGCATATGTTAGATGTTTGAAGAGCATTATGTTTTTATACAGAGAGAACCAGGCCAATATGCAAAACCGAGGCCATGTTTGTGATAGTGCAGGGATTGGAAGGAATATAGAACAAATGGTATCAAATCAACACTGTCTAGGTGGTTGAGAGAGTGCATGCATAGAGCCTACCAGGCTTCTGTTCTGGAGCCTCTGCAGGGAATTCAGGCTCATTTACTTAGGGGAGCGATGACATCTGCCGCTTTGGAGGGAGAAGTTTCTTTGCCAGACATCTGCAGGGCAGCGACGTGGTCGTCCATTCATTCACTAGGCACGATAAAGTCGGCGTGATGCTGCCTTTGGTGGGAGAATGCTGCAGCAGGTGCTTGACCATCCTTCTTAGGTTATGGCGCTTCACTGGCCCACCCTTTGATCTGGGACAGACTGCCCTTGTAGATCCCATACATTTAGGAATGCCCCCTTCCTCTGCCAGGGAAATGAGCCCATGGGGGCTTCCCAAGCAGATAGTAATAGTCTCAAAGTTGGTATTTTGAATTGTGGCCAGGGGACAAAAGAAATGCACTAACAGAGCGCTATAATATGCACTCAGACTTGCTCCTTTCAGAAACTGGGTATGATGCACCTGTACAAACTGGAAGTTTCTCTTGGTTTCATAGGCCGTGTTGTACAGAGGAGGTGGCTTCATATCTTTTGGAAATGAATTACAATGATGATTGCCAGGTAGAAATCTGAAAGAATTGTAGCCTGCTTTCTAGATAACTTATTTCCATATGTGAAAGTGAAACCTGTCATAACCATTGCTACCAACCATCTGAATAGCCTCATGAATAGCAGTAAACATTGCAACTTTAATATTCTTAAGAATACTTAAGTGCCTAATGACAGATTTTTGTTAATTTTATGCATATGCAAGTCCCTGCCCCCAAGTTTATAGAGGAAGACAGTCCAAAGTTAAAAATCACAACAGATTAGGGGAGGTATTTGAGTTAAAACATGCCTTAAGGTGCTTCTTAAAACATGGGGGAGTTTGTATCCTATGTCTGGGAGCAGTGAATTCCAGAGGTGGGGTGCTGCCAAGTATGAAGGCAGAAAATGGCAAGTGAAATTCTTTTATTCTGTTCCTTAAAATAACCTGAGTGGTGTATATTATTTCTTACATGAAGTTGTTCTTGTACTCTGAATAAAAAAAAAAAACTTTTCAAATGCCATCTCACACCTTCCAATTTTATGAGGAAAAAGCTTTTCTTTAAATGTAGTCATTTATGCAACACTTAGCTTTTTAATACCCTGATGGCTTTCATAGGCAGGTACTTAGAAACTAAAAGTGTCATGAAAGTGATGCTCTTTGAAAGGAGAGGTTCAGCTCTTACTCTTCAGCTTATTTTTAGAGCTGTACGATCTCTACTGTCTCTCTTCTAGACTGCACATTTAATGGTGCACATCAGATTGCTGAAAGAAGGTGGGCTGAAATCTGAATATGGATGAATGGTATTGAAGTGTTATTGAGAGTTCCAACATTCAGAAATCTGAGCTGCATTGTTAGGGCAGTAGTGAATACGTTTTTGAACTTAGTGTCATGTTTGGCTGGAATTTTTTAACATGCACACATGCATTTTCATATCAATGTTTCTGTATTTGGAGGAAAGATGTGCCTTTTATTCTGATTAGCAAAGCAACAATGATATTTATTTATTTATTTTTATTTACAATATTTTTATCCCGCCTTTCTCCCTGAAGGGACCCAAGGCGGCTTGGGTTTATTTAAGCAGGTGGGTTTTCGCTGAAGCTTAAGAGAACTTGAAAATCTACTGCAGTTCTTACTAGACAATATGCTATGATTTTCTTAGGGAGAGAGGAACTTCACCAATTACTAGCACTAAAAATGAGCATAGCAACTGAGCATAATTAGAAGCCTTGGAAGAAGCACAGAGCAGTGATCTTCAGCCTTTTTCATGCTGGGACACCCCTCTGCCCCTCATTGCCGCCCTTCCACCGTTCCGCTGTCCCCACGCCCTTGCATGGCCCTTCAGGGCACTCTTGTGGGCCACTTCTGTGGCTAGTGCTCCTAGCCCTCCATGCCATTGCAAAGTGCTTTATAGCACTTTTGCAGCGTGCAGCCTGGATCAACAACATAGCATGCGCTGTGTCAGCGCGCAAGTTAGGTGTCGCGACCAACAGGTTGAAGACCACTGGCATAGAGTATGATTGTGCCATGAATAAAGGAATCTTGAATATGAAGTTTGGAGGAACATTCTTTTGGAGGATAGTAATTGGGGAAAGCACACTGAAACCGAGGTAATGGCAGAACATAACCATGCGGTAATGGCATGGTTTTCTGCCATTACCGAAGTAATGGCAGAAAAGTTTATACTTTTCGTTAAACGGAAGGAGTAGTTTTGCAGGTAGCGATACTACAGGTACCAATTCTTCATTTTTATTTCGAGGCTCCAGGACTTTTCTAAGGAAATAATGTTACTACAAAAAGGATGTTCATGTATAAAATTGTATCTTTGGCAAAGAAACCTTCTCTTCCATTGAAGACTATGTCTACTAGCATAAACCCTGCTTTTTACATTCAGGTATTTCAGGAATTGGAATAATCTTAGACACTGTTTTAATTACTCACCAACTTTCTAACTTCATTTTGGCAAAACATTTTTTTCTCTTTGGGAGCAAACATACAGCTAAACCTGGTATAATTTCAGCTAGTAATCTTCCATCTGTTACTTTTGTATTTCAGATGTAGAAAAACCTGTGCATGTAACTGTCTGATATGGTCGTATTGACTTTCTTCAGGACCCTTTTCAGGGATCAAAAGCAGCATACACATTTCTAAATAAATAGTTGGTTGCATCCTAAAGAGCAAGTGCAAAAGGAAGCTCGCCAAAGCAGACTTTTCTACTGTCTTTTGCAAGACATCTTTCTGAGCTGCTGAAATTCTGTTCCAGGGGATCCTTCCCCAGAATAAGACTATGTAGAGCACAGAGATCTGTAGAATTGAGGGGGTAAAAATCAGTAAAAATCGCTCCTCTCCTTGTGCAAACAGAAGTGACTTTCATTTGTGGAAGAATGGGTTAAACCACTGAACCATGAACTGTTGATCGAAAGGTCGGCAGTTCGAATCCGCGACGGGATGAGCTCTCGTTGCTTGGCCAGCTCCTGCCAACCTAGCAGTTCCAAAGCATGTTAATGCGAGTAGATAAATAGGTACCGCTTGCGGGAAGGTAAACAGCGCTCCGTGTTCCAGCTGCATGCTAAGTGCTGCGGCAAGGAGAGTCACGCCAGCCACATGACCACGGAGGCGTCTTCGGACAACGCTGGCTCTTCAGCTCTGAAATGGGGATGAGCACCACACCCTAGAGTCGGACACGACTGGACTTAATTGTCAGGGGTCACCTTTACCTTTACTTACTTGGATACAAGCTCGCATCAGGAAGTTGACTATATAAAATACACAGCTTTTAAAGTAATTGGTATTGTGTTTGGAATCAGAATGACAATGTTTATTATCAAGATACATATATGAAGTTCACTTTTTAGAAACTTAAGAAAACTGCTGAACAGTTGCTAAGCTGAAACTTTTTCTTAAAATTTTTAATCTTCACTGGAGTTCT
This sequence comes from Plestiodon gilberti rubricaudatus, assembly GCA_026170595.1. Taxonomy (NCBI): domain Eukaryota; kingdom Metazoa; phylum Chordata; class Lepidosauria; order Squamata; family Scincidae; genus Plestiodon; species Plestiodon gilberti. Next base: position 41,919,679 of record JANXHW010000002.1, on the reverse strand, counting down.
CATACACCTGTGAATGTGATCTACACATGGATAGTTAGACTGTGGTCTACTTTCTTTGAAAACATTTATTTAGAACGGTGGAATAGTAGCAGTATATAAATAATGGCTTTGTGTGGATGAAGGCCTTATTGTCAGCGTAGTGCCCTGAGGTACAGGAACAAAAGGAGAAAATCCTGGCTTTATCTACAGCAAACTCCTTTCCAGTGGCGTTTCCACGGTAGGGGCGGCACCGTAAGTAATGCCGCGTCGAGTACCGTGTGTAGGAACCAAAAGGAGGAGGCGCCGCCCCCTCACTGTCGCTACCATTCAGCGCGAAGAACGCAACCGGCAGGGACTCCTGCCGGTCGTGTTCTTCGCTCTGAATGGTAGTGACAGTGAGGGGGCGGCGCCTCCTCCTTTCGGTTCCTACACACGGTACGCGACGCAGCATTACTTACGGTGCCGCCCCTACTGTGGAAACGCCACTGCTCCTTTCTTCCCAGGAGCTATCAGGATAAATGACCTGCGCCTTATTTACGACTGTCTACCTCAGGGTACATTACTTGTCCGCTGTTCTCCACAGTGCACTTTCCAGGTTCCCTCGTTGCCTCTCCACCCCTCCTCCAAGGCTCAGCAACTCCCAGGACCACCTCCCCCTTTGGGAATGTCCTCCCAAGGAATAACTCCGGGTTCCTTAATCCTATTCACTCCTGCTTACTCCCGTTTTGGTCCATAATTCATAACGCACACAGACAACTTGGAAAAGTTGTATTCCAAGTTGTTTAGTAACTGAAGTGCAACTCTCACCCCCGAGAGGGCTATATCAAGAGAGCTGCAGTGGTTAGTAATACACATCACATTTACAAGGCACATTTGAAACACAAAAGAACTCCATGTCGATGACTCTGCATTTCAAAAGGAGGTCTGCTTTCTCTCAGGATACTACTTTCTAACACCCTGAGTGGAAATTACATTTCAAAGTGAAACCCCATTCCTTAACACTCTCTCCAGCACATATCCTGTTACATACAATGACTCAAACAAGCAATACACATTCATTATAAGGCATGACAATACATACACACATAAATACACAGCAATACACGCATAACGATCAATAAATCACCAGGCCCAGACGGCATCCACCCAAGAGTTCTGAAGGAACTCAATAATGAAGTTGCTGACCTCTTGACCAAAATATGCAACTTGTCCCTTAAAATGGCCACTGTGCTAGAGGATTGGAGGATAGCTAATGTCACGCCAATCTTTAAAAAAGGAAGGAGGGGGGACCTGGGAAACTACAGGCCGGTCAGCCTAACATCTGTTCCAGGGAGGATGGTGGAAAGTCTCATTAAAGATAAAATCTTAAAACACACAGAAGAACAAGCTCTGCTGAGAGAGAGTCAGCATGGCTTCTGCAAGGGTCTCTCCAAACTGGGAGAATGGGCAGCAAAATGGCAGATGCGCTTCAATGTAAGTAAGTGCAAAGTGATGCACATTGGGGCAAGAAACCAAAATTTCACATATTCGCTAATGGGTTCTGAGTTGTCTGTGGCGGATCAAGAGAGAGATCTTGGGGTGCTGGTGGACAGGTCGATGAAAGTGTCGACCCAGTGTCCGTTGGTTGTGAAGAAGGCCAATTCCATGCTCGGGATCATTGAAAAAGGGATTGAGAATAAAACGGCCAATATCATTATGCCTTTGCACAAATCGATGGTAAGGCCGCATCTGGAGTATTGTGTCCAGTTCTGGTCACCACACCTCAAAAAGGATATAGTTGAATTGGAAAAGGTGCAGAAAAGAGCGACCAGAATGATTTGTGGGCTGGAGCACCTCCCTTATGAGGAAAGGCTACAGCGTTTGGGGCTTTTCAGTCTAGAAAAAAGGTGCCTGAGGGGGGACATGATTGAGACGTATAAAATTATGCATGGGATGGAGAGAGTGGATAGAGGGAAATTCTTCTCCCTCTCGCACAACACCAGAACCAGGGGACATGCACTAAAATTGAGTGGAGGAAGAGTTAGAACGGACAAAAGAAAATATTTCTTTACCCAGCGTGTAATTCATCTGTGGAACTCCTTGCCACAGGATGTGGTGATGGCACCTGGCCTAGATGCCTTTAAAAGGGGTTTGGACAGATTTATGGAAGAAAAGACCATCACAGGTTACAAGCCATAAGCAACCTTCTGGTTTTAGAAGTGGGTTTTCTCTGTGCCAGGTGCAAGGGAGTGTCAACAGGAAACAGGTTATCTTGTTGTCTTGTGTGCTCCCTGAGGCATCTGGTGGGGCCACTGTGTGATACAGGAAGCTGGACTAGATGGGCCTTTGGCCTGATCCAGCAGGGCTCTTCTTATGTTCTTATGTACAACATGTATCAGGGGATAGGCTGTACTCCTTCACGCTTATTTATATAACAAATCCTTGTCTCTTCTCCTGAAACTCTTAAATGTATTTTAAATCTAATGTTGTTGTTTCCTTTTTAGAGGGACAGTTAAGGCATACAAAAACAGGGGAACCTTTTGTTTTTAACTACCGTGAAGATTTGCATAGATGGAATCAAAAACGCTATGAAGCCCTTGGAGAGGTATGTACTATATGCAAACAATACTATGTATAGTATTACTATGCATAGTATTTATCTGTGTGCCTCTTAACATTCTTAACATTCTATCTATTGAGTTAAATAAGAAAAAATGACAGTCCAATGTTTAATGAGATTAAAGAACTGAACAGTAAGGATAGCATCCTAACTCTTCCGCTGTTGGGAGTTCCCTTCATGAGTGAAGGGAGCTTCCGATGGCAGAAGTGCTGGATGAGATGCTACCCTAAGGGATGCTCTGAGCCATCAGTAATTAATTGACCTGCATTAAGCATGTGGCAGCTGCACAATCTGGTATGGGCAAATGCCTGTCTTTTTCTTCCTTCTCTGCATTCCACAAAACCTTACAGTAGTTCTCATGTCAAGCCCTCTGCTTGCGCCACAATAAATATATGTATATAGGATTCTCATTAAATATCATTCTCATTACTGTCAAAAAAATTTAGACTGCAGTCGTATGCATAGGTTCCTGAGAGTAGGCCTTGTTGAAAACAATGAACTCTGAGTAGACAAGCATAGGATTGTTCTTTCAGTTGTGTAAAATTCTTAAGGTATTAACAGGAAGCATATTAATGTAACCAAGAAAATATTTTTATGAACTTATATTTTCTTTTTACTATTTGGAATTAGTAATTTTGGGTAGCATATTTCATAAACTTTTGATTTTCATAACAAAACAAGCATTTTATTTTAACCAGCATGTTATGAAAGGCAATTCCTGTCAGTGGTAAGCTGAGATTTTTAGAAATCTCAACACTAATTTTATCAGTTGAGCTGCAAATTCTTTACATTAGTATATTTAAGTGGTTCTCAAAGTTCTTTCCGCAAGGCGGAGAGAACCTTTGTAGGCACGGCGGCGGCAGCGATCCCGGGGACTGTTGCCGCTGGCAGGAAAAATTGTGCTTTTTAAAAATTACCTGGGGTCCTGCAGCCCTTTGGAGGGTTTGGGGAGGTCTGTGCAATCCTTGGGATCACTGTCGCCATGCTGTCCCTGCCCCTTAAGGTGGCAGGGGACAGCATCCAGTTCTCCTGGTGGGGTGCAATGCACCAGTTTGAGAACTGATGGTATATCAGATTTTCTTGTGCAGTAAGAGAGCTTATAGTTCAAGATCCAGGATAGCCAGGCGCTGCCAAGTTTTGATCTAAGAAATCAGATCTTGTATCTCATTAATTACTTATTTCCTTGTTCTCTTTTTGAGCTTGCATTAAAACAATTTTTGGGAATAAGAGTTCCCAACAGTTGAAGACAGCCATTCATTTAGTGCAGGGGTGGGGAACCTATTTCCGATGGAGGGCCATTTTCCCATGGGGAAAATGTCCCGCGGGCCGTGTGCCCCTCCATCGGAAATAGTTACCCACCCGCACACCCACCCACCTCCCCCTGCTTTTACCTCCCCCCCTCTCTTTACCTTTTTTAGGCGGCCGCCGCCGGCCCCGCACACGCTGCTCGCACGACTCCTTTTGAACCCGGCTGTTTCTGCTCATGCGCAGAAACAGCCGGGCTCCAAAGGAGTCGCGCGAGGTGAACGCGCCGCGCGCTCTCCCCTCAGCGCGACTCCTTTCGAATCTGGCTGCAGCCGGGTTCCAAAGGAGTCGCGCGAGGTGAGCGCGCAGCGCGCTCTCCCCTCGGCGCATCTCCTTTCGAATCCAGCTGCTTCTGCACGGAGAAGCAGCCGGATTCGAAAGGAGTCGTGCCGAGGTGAGCGCGCAGGGGGGCTGGCGGAGCCTCCGGTCTGCTCGCGCGGGCCGGACCAGATCGCTCCTGGGGCCGAATCCGGCCCACAGGCCGCCGGTTCCCCACCCCTGATTTAGTGTGTTGCAATTGTTAAAAAGCTACGATAAGTGAAATGCTCAGATGTACTATGCAATGAATGAGAAGTAATGCAAAACAACTATAGATTTTGTGCTACTCGGCACTACAGTTTGCAGTGTGTTAACTCTGTATAGAATTTTAGAACATCTGAAGGCCGCACATATTCAAAACGTGGCGGTATGAGAAGCTTGGAATATTAAGGTTTCAGTCAGATTTGTGATTGTTCAGATGTCTTTGTGCACATAAATTTATAGATCTGATTTGTAAGCTGTTTCGTAACATATGCATTTTGGAACTGTAATCTAGCCTTCCTTTCACATCAATATGTCTGTATTGTGTTTTTATTTTTAAAAAATCATACCCAATATCCCACTTCCTTGTCAAAAGAACTCAAAGGAACAGTAAAATCAACAACTAAAACCATAACCATCAAACTGTGAAAGCAATAGCAATAAACACAGTGACAAGTAAACAATAGAGGCATAGTCGCATCAAAGCAACAAATGCAGCAAACTAATTACAATGAGGTGTATAACCCATCACTGTAGCAAGAGGAACAAACAAGAACCTGCAGCCAGCTAATTCCAAAGCTGTCTCTAAAATATTGGGTTTGCCAAGTGTCTGAAAACTTTCAGTGTTGGTACCTGGCAGGCCTTCTGAGAAGAACATTCCACAAGGTTTGCGCTACAGCTGAAAATTTTCTGCTCCTTGTAGTCACCTGCCATATTTCAGTTGGTGGGATGGAGGGGCAGATGTGAAGTACAACCTTGTGTGTTGAATGGGGTATTGGAGAGAGATGCATATTGGATAAGATGGTCCATTTAGTTTTTTAAAGGTAAAAATCAGCACCTTAAATGTAGAGAAATATCTTGTAGTAACCTTCATGGCCCGCTATTACACACCAATGCTTCACAGGTACGGGATTTGACGCCATGTAGTCTGCTCGAAGTATTTAATAATTTCAAAACACGCCGCGGGTTTCCAACAGGCAGTCACATGCGTGGTAAAAATATCAAAAAATCCGAGGATCGCAAAGAATACCCAACGTTTCGTTCTATCCTTAGAACATCTTCCAGGGGTAAAAAACAATCACAGAGATTGGACAACCTCTGGACAACTTCACCTACAATCTCTGTGATTGTTTTTTTACCCCTGGAAGATGTTCTAAGGATAGAACGAAACGTTGGGTATTCTTTGCGATCCTCGGATTTTTTGATATTTTTACCACGCATGCGACTGCCTGTTGGAAACCCGCGGCGTGTTTTGAAATTATTAAATACTTCGAGCAGACTACATGGCGTCAAATCCCGTACCTGTGAAGCATTGGTGTAGAGAAATATGATGGACATTTGCTATGGTGGTTGAACTGTAAATCCCCTTAATATCTGCTTAAATGTAAGATGATCAGAATGGCATCTTTGAAGACCAATATACATATTGATAGGTTAGCTTTGCAGGGAGAGTGAAAGAATGTCAAAGTATAATTATTGGTGAAAAATTACAAGCAGTAATAATAGTACTTGCATCACTTTGTGTGAAGCATCTGCTTGGATGTCTCTTCCCTACTCTCTCTCTTCTGGCTCGCCCACTTTCCTGAATGCTCTTTTCTTGCCTCACAATGAGTTGACTACCCTGCTGTCCTCATCAATCTCTTTCATCTTCTTCCCTTATGACTTCTGTTTACCATCTCCCTTGTCATTATTCCTTCTGTCCAGCTCATGCCCACATTGTCAACCAATAGGCTCCTTTCCTACTGCATTCAAACATGCCACTGTCTTATCTATTCTCCAAAAACTATCCCTCTTTCTCCAACTACCCCGTATTGTCCCGAGTATAGGACGCTCCTGATTATAAGCCGCACTCTTAAAGTTTGGTGCTATTTTTTAAAAAATACATTTTAACTTAAATATACACATTAGTAGAACAGTAAAACAGTACAGCTTTAGTACAGTTAAAGGCATAGGCACCCTGTCCCTTATTGAATCTGGGCACCCTAGTATAAGTAGCCTTCCCAGATCCAAAGGGAGACAGAGTGCCTACCTTTAACCTTTGGAATCTGGGCAGGTGCAGCTTGTTGCACCCTTCCATGATGATGACCTGCCCAAATTTCAATGGTTAACAGCACAATCCTATGCATGTCTACTCAGAAGTAAGTCCCATTGCATTCAGTGGGGCTTACTCCCAGGAAAGTGTGCATAGAATTGCAGCCTAAAGGTAGGCACTCTGTCCCCCTTGGGTTATGGTAAACCTATGCAGGAGCTCTTGCTCTCAACTTTCAAACAGCACTCAACTTTTAAACTGCAAGATCAATAAATATCTTAGTTTCCACAGAGTCCTGGGGCTGGAACTTAAAGGTTAATTTTTTCAAATGCTTCCAGAGGCTAGAGGCTGCTGAGAGATCATTGTTTTGGCCATTTAGCAAGTGATTAAAAGCTGTAAGGAAAGGCTTGAAAACACAGCAGTTTAAAAAAGAGAGAGAAAAAAAGCCCGTTTTACCTTTGAAAAGAGACTCTGAGAGGCTTGGCTTGAAAACGCCTTTGAAAGAGATTCGGAGAGGTTTGGCTTGAAAGCGCTTTCCAGAAAACACTAGGCAGAAAACGCTAGGCTTTGATTGTAGGCCGCACCCCTACTTTAAAGACTTGCCTTAGGGGAAAAAAGTGGGTCTTATACTCAGGCCAATACGGTACTTTGCAGTCTGCCTTCTACCCTTTACCTCCAAATCCCTAAAAGGTGCTACTGACTCATGCTGCCTCAACTTTCTCTTCTACAGTTTTCTACTCTGGACCTCCTTCAGTCTGCTTCTGCCCCCTACACTCCACTGAAACTGCCCTCACAAAAATGAGCAGTAATCTTACTGCAAAATTGAACGGTGTCTGTACAGTCCTCCTCAGCCTCTGTTATGTTTGATGATAATATACAATACAGTATTTATATACCGCCTTTCTTGGTCATGGATTTCTCCTCTGACTTTAATCCAAGGTGGTTTACACCGGCAGGTTTTCCCAAACCCCCTCACGGAGATTTTTACAATTATAAATATTCAATCTTTCATGAACAAATTCATTCCAGATGGTTTCCTTCAGTCTGGCCTCTCACTGGCCTTTGCCTCCCACTCTCGGCCGACAGCACTCTGCCTCCCACGCAACTTGCAGCTTTTATCTCTCCTCACAGTTTTTTTGTCAGCCGCGTGTCTCGAACTGCCGTTCACAGGTCTTCAGGCTTACGAGGCGGCAACTCTACCAGCTGAGCCAAACCTCCTGCCCTGCTCCTGATACAGTTGTTCTTTCTCTCTGGCTTCTTTCATGCTTTGGTCTCTGATTCTGCCTCAGATGGGTCTCTTCCTACCTGTCTAATTATTACTTCAAGGTTTCCATGGGGAGAAACTCTTCCTCTGTTTCCCTGTCTATGGACCGAGATCTATTCTGCGCCCCCTGCTATTCTTTCTACATGCTGGTTGTGGGTGACCTCAAATCTCGTGGCTTTCAGTACCACCTATATGCTTATGACACTCAGTTCTACATGGCTGCTTCAGAATGTTCTCCTTCCATCCAATTCCATATTTCCGACTGACATTTCTGCTTGCATGTTTCATCATTATCTCAGTATGTCCAAGACAGAATTTCTTATCTTTCCTCCCAAGCCCTTCCTCCCTTATAGTCTCTTCTTCTTCTTCGTTGACAGTGTCAGCATCCACCCTGCTGAACATGCTCAAAGCCTTGGTTTTATCTTTGACTCCTATGTCTTCTTTATAACTTGAATCCAGTCTGCCACCAAACCATGTTGCTTCTCCCCTTACATTATAAAAATATGACCCTTCCTTTCTGCCCCTCGGTGAAAACTCTAGCTTACATCCTTTTCATCTCTCACCTTGACTACTGCAGCTTTCTCTTGTTTGGTCTTCTGTTGGCCCCGTCATCTTCATTTAGCATTCTGTGGCCCAAATTGGTTAACCTCTCTCATCCCTCTGATCACATTGTGCCCCTTGTAAATTGCTGCACGGGCTTCTTGTTCACTCCCAGATCCAATGCAATGTCATGGGCTTTACCTACAGCCCTCCCCCCCGCCCCTGTTTGTTTGCATTTATATCCCATTACACTTCTGCAGTTGACCTTCACTCCACAAGCATCAGCTCTCTGAATGTTTCTTGTGATGCATGTTTGTGGACTGAAGGAATAAATTCTATGTATGTTTACTCTGAAGTAAGTCCATTTATTTTAATGTGACTTACTCCCAGATAAGTGTGTATTGGATTGCAGTTCTACTCTCTGAAATGACTGTCCTCTTTCTCTTGCTTCTCCTCCTGTCTGTAACATACTCTTGGATCACCTGCATGATTCCTTCTCTCTTTCTTCCTTCAAATCTCTTTTCTATGAAGCCTGTGACACAAGTCATTGCCCAAGCACTCCCCAGTAAACACATGAGTCGGTAATGTGGGTGTAAAGGGCCACTTTTATTAGAGCAAATAACAGGAAGAGAAAGATCAGGAGACCAGCAGAATTTTAGGTAGAACAAAGAGGACAGTGCACGGGCACCAGGTAAAACCTGAGACGCCCCGCCCCCTTGCAGGCCACACCCAGGTGGGCCCTCCAAGAGGGCCCCATCCCCTTTCCTCTCCTGTGCTCACGTGGAGGCTGGGGCAAATACGAACTCTGCGCTACTGGTGCGGGTTCGGCATTAGTTCCTATACCCTACTGCAATTAAACTTAAGTATGTGTACATGAAATTATCATTCTGGATAGCATTAAAAGCTTTAGTGCAGCAGTGCCCGTTTTGGCAAAAGAGCCATCCATAAACAAAAGGATAGTTCCACTCACACGCACAAACTAACTGGAACGCATTCCCTAGTACACTGCAAAATCTCTTCCGTACCAAGTTAACTTCTGGTAGATGGCCACTAGTTGTAACGCTTGTTATTATCAGTTCATTTCTCCTTGTCTGTGAATTTGCTATACTGGAATCCAGGTTCTTTGTCTGTAATTTGTTTTGGCAGGTCACTTAAGGGAAATTGCCAAGCTCCCACTTTGTAAGCTATAGGGTGATTCAAAAGGCCAGTAAGATTTCATATCTATAATATTATCTTTATCCCTTATTTAGCCATCCATATGAAGACTGTAAATATGAATGAAAGGGAGTTGGTTGTTGGCACACTAGAATACAGTACTGTATAATTTCATTATAGCATCCACAAAAGGCTAGTAACTAGGTCAAGAAATACTCAATAGTTGAAAATTCTTAGAGGGACAGAGGAAGGAGAGTGAAAATTAGTTCAGCCTTAGAAGCATAAATGTGACTTTTAAGAATGGAATAATATCATTGAAATAGCATTGGTGAAAGATGAAAGGTATTTCTATCCTCATTTTAGGGAAAGATGCCAAGCAAGCACAGGTATAGGTGTGTCTTTCAGGAAAATGGACAACAGTTATATTCAAGATGTGTAATACTTTGCTTTCTAAAAGATTGTTGTTGCTTGGAAATGCTTTAAGTCTGTTGTTAACAGCAGGCCTCTGAGATTGAATACTGAACTTTTATTTGGAGCAGGGTTGTGTCTCCTCTTTGTCATGAAATTTGTTCAGGCATAAAATGAGCTATAAGATTTTCAAAACTATTTTTTTTTAGTTTTCAAACTCTAATATATTCAGCATAATTTAGTAGCATGCTTCTTTAAAAAATAGCAATTTGAATAAGGCACCACTGCTCTAGCAGCAGCAGCTGAAGCATACGTAGCTCTAGGATTGCCTGGGAGCAGAGGCATCTGGCTGCAGATGGTACAGACTAAGCTAGTTGTAGAATGGGGGATGTGCAACAGGGCGAATGGAGGGGGGAAGCATGTATGTTTGATTACTCAGAGCTCTGCTACAGTTCTTGTAATATTTGATAGCATATCCTTTTTTCAAAGCAGTTGTTATCAAGGAGGCTCAAAAGGTACAAAATGTATTGGATCTAACTTAAATGATTTTGCATAAAATATCTTTTGATATTGTTAGATGAAATATTTGCTTATTGCTAATGAGATGGCTGAGGTACTCCTCCCACTGCATAATGTGAGGCAAAAGATGCATCATGTTCTGACATCTGTGGTGTACATTTCCCTGCCTCCACCAGTGACAGCCAGTGGTGTGGGAAAACTTCGTGGTGTTGTGAGTAGAATGCAGTAATGTTTACTGCACACTTTGGACAGGGAGAATTCAACGTGGGTATTCCTTTTTTGGTGGCAGCTCTGTGTTATGAAACATGTAATTCTAACCCAGCGTCCATGCTGAAACATTTCCATGACTCTCAAGAATTCTCCGGCCTTTTATGTACCTTTCAGTCTCCACTGTTTCTTTTACAATGCAATCCTGCATAAAGATCCGTGGCTGGCCCATAGGGCCAGCCAAGAATCCTATGCTCTTCCCGGGCCGCTCCGGCGCAGCCTGGGGTCTCCTCGGGGGAAGGGGATGTTCGTCCCCTTCCCCCATTGTAGAGCTGGAAGGCCCCGATGGGCCTCCTTGGATGTCCACTGGCTCTTGAGCCGGTGGAAATCCGTGGTGGCTGTATAACGGCCGCCAAGCCCAGGAATGTGGATGGGGATATCGTGGCCAACATCCCCGCCCCCTCCCGGGCCGGCTCTGCCAACGGCCACTTTCCCTCGCTGCCCACCCTGCCCCTGCTCCCACAGGAGCAACCCTTACCATGCTCCGGTGGCTGCAGCAGGTTTCTGCGGCGGAGAGAGGCCTGCCAGCGGGCCTTAATCATCAGGTGCCTTAAACACGCTTTATGGCGCATTTACGACACCTTCCGTCTGCAGATAGTTACTCAGGATTGTGCCGTAAATCATATAAGAAGCAAGTAGCCTAGCATGTCTTCTCCGTTGACACCTCCCTGAAGGTTATGTTGCCTTGTGTGTATATGTTCTAATACACTGCTACTCTTACTTTCTAGCACTGCATACCCACCACTCAGGCCTAGACCAAACATACAGTTATTCAGTGGGAAAATACATCCATGAATTTCAATCCACGTGGGGTTTGCAACCACACTTTCACTCCAATCTGGAGGTTTCTTTGTGGAAAAAGCTGTTCTAGTTCTTCCTCTGGGTCATTCAGTCATCCTTCAGTAGACTTCCTGTGTCTGCATCATGTATCCTAGCAGCACTTGCCATCCAAAAGGTGTAGGAGTTCCCCTGATGGTTTTCCCTTCTGAGGGCCGTAAACTTCCTGGTTATGCAAGTGATGTGGCGGGCTAGGCCGGCGCTGCAGGATTCATGTGCTTTTTGCTTACTGTGCCAGTATGCATCAGGCATTCAGACTGCAGTCTTCAGCATGCTCACAGCCATGCAAATCCCTTGAGGTTACCTGCATGCCTATAAGTGTGCTCAAGATTGAAGTGTGATTTCTGGTTCTCTTCGCCCCCACCCCCAGCTGAATGGAGTGTACCCAGAGGGTTGGCCTTTCCATGGGGCTTGCTTCTGAGCAAGGAAGCATAAGATCATGCGTCCAAATGTGTGCTACATCCTTGGGAAATACCGATTTCCCCATGGATTTTTGCACATCTGTTTTGGGCTTCAGAGTGGCTGTCTCAGGATCATTATTTGTGCCTTCGCGAAAACCGGAAGTGGTCGTAAATCGCCGCGGAGTGGCGTTCTGAAGTCTGTGGAGGGGTCTGCAGGCCTCCCCACACACCCCGGAAGCTGTCAGGACCCCTGGTGAGGTAAGGATGACCACTTTCCCCCCAATGGCGGTGCAATCCCCGGGATCGCTGCCGCCACTGTCCCCATCCCCACAAAGAGTGAGTTCTCCCCGCCTCATGATGAGAACTTTGGGAACCACTGATTTAGGGGATTAGTTACAGAGCCTTAAATGGTTGCAATTGAGAGAAATACTTGTAAATAGCTGTGTTTTGGACAAGCAGGAGTTAAATGATGAAAAGAGAGAAAGCCAGGGGGGAAAGACAGTTAGCGGGAGTCTTTAAATACCAACACAGAGAATGGAGACATTTTAGAAGGGAGAGTGAGTGCTGATATAAGGCTCAAAAGAGGGGGGGGGGAAAGAGATTACCAATTCTAGTGTACGTTATCCATCTATGCAGCAGGTGCTGGGCTACGTGGCCTCAGATTCCAGAAAAACAGTAGAAAAAAGATGCTCCTTTGAGCAGAGAAGGTAGCTCCTCTGAGGGTGGATACAAAGCAAGAGGCTTCCTGACCATGGGACAGCTTTGCAAAGCAGATAGCGTGGAAGCTTTCCATGAGGAAGAAAGCGCCATCAGAATGGAGGGAGTCTCTATGGGAAGAGATAATCAAAACATACAGCAGCATGGACACTTCAACAAAGTTCTGTTTCCAGAGCAGGGGCAGTAAAGAAAACTGCAGAACAGTTTCTTTTTGTCCAGAACAGGACAAAAGAAAACAAAAGTATTTCTAGGTTGGTGGTCATATCTGGAGCTTCTCCTGGGTATTCATTTAGGAATGAGTTTGAGTGTGTCCTTCCAGGAGCACTTCGCTATGGCCTAAATATCTTGGAGTCTGTACATCAGCCACAAAATGTTTCAGCTGGAACCAACTCGGCAGATTCAGTTTATAGGAGTTGTTCTGGATTCTACATATTGTTGCGCCATTCTCCTGGAGTGAAGATGTCGGACCATAAGACATTTCTTTTTAAACAAGCCCTCTGAGTTAACCACCCAGCCTAACAATTTTAGTGGTCCAGCCCCTTTTACTCCTGTTTTTTACTCTTTTTACTCTTGTTTTTATATTATATTTTGTGCTGGTTTTAGATTATATTAATGCTTTAAGAGTTTTATATATGATTTATATGTATTTTATTGTTGTAAGCTGCTTTGAGTCGTCGTCCCCCCCATGGGGGGAGAAAGCGGGATAGAAATCTAATAAATAATAATAATCCTCGTTGCGGAACTCCAAAAATCACTGCCTCAACCTGCACATCAGATCTTATGGCTCTTTTGTCACATGATGTCCATCATAGTAGTTGTTGCATTGCATATCTACATATTAGTCCCTTACAGCGATGGTTCCTGTCGGTGTTCAGGCCTCAGGTGTGTTTCCAATGCCAGAAGGTACTAATTTTGGACCAAATCCTACATTTTCTAAGCTGGTGGAATTTTCCATTCGTTGCTGCCAGAAGTGTCTCCGCAGGGGAGCAATGTGATCTTCACCATAAACCTTCATCAGATGGTATGCCCTGAACACAAGATCATCAAGAATGGATGTTTAGTATGGGCACATTGTACTGCAAAACATCTTTTCATGATTGATCTATACCAGTTAAGGGAGTAAAGCAAGCTAGTGTCCACTACAGGCAGGAGGTGTGGTCTAGTGGTTGAGCTGCCACCTTGCCTGAAGAACAACTAGGACGGGATCGAGACAACCAGAAACTGCCAACAAGCTGAGATAGCCTCCTCTGACCCTCTGAGAGAGGAGTCACTGTCGGACAAGCTCCGAGGCTTGGAAGCAGTGTGCAGCCAGTGATATACCACACTGTTGAGCAGCTGGAGAAGATGGGGTTCTATGCACAACAGAACATTTATTGTAACAATCCCTACAGGGGGTTAGAAAGCCTGCCTGTATAAACCACCTTGAATATAGTCTGAGGAGAAATCTGACGACGTAGAAAGGCAGTATATACTGTAAATACAGATACTATTGCTGCTGCAGCATGTGATTGCACAAATACCATGAAGGATGAGGGCAGATTGCTCACCTGTGACTGTCTTTGAATGGCCTGGCTTCAAGTTCTAAGAATGGGAGCTCTTGTTAAAAAGAGAATTTGAAGGGAGGGGGGTAGCCTTCCAAGGAACTGAGGGATTGGCTGAACTTCCTGTGCATTGGGTTTCCTCACTCAAGCTTGGGGCAGAATGCTCAACAAAGCTCTGGAAGCTTCTAGATTGACTCTGCACTCAAGAACTCTACTTCATGTGTCTGTATATTTTGATGACTCAAAGAACTGTAGTTGCAGGTTAACTACCAATCCGTTTGCATGTTTTTAGCTTTTAGGTTAGATCATCAACCTAAACATCAAGCAGAACAGATGTTTCTATTGAGCTCGACACACACTGGTTCTGAGAGGAAGTATTACTTTATAAAATCCAACCAAACATGAAGACTATAAAATCCATGTAAGAAGTAGTGGATCACATGAGCAGACTGTGCTTTCAAGATCATGATCTTGTGATCACAATATAAATGCCAGATATACAGTACAGTATGTTGATTTGATCTTAAAGGCTAAAACAAGATATTGGAGATAATGTCAGCGCTTTGAGGCAGACTAGTTTGGAGGTGGGGAAAATGAAGGAAAGGCAGAACACTGCAGTAATTCAACAACAGGGATATCATATGAAAAAATGTGGTCGATCTCGCTACCACTGAGGAGAAATGCAGTCTGGTTTTCGGAGAAAGAGAAAGATATTGGAGGAGAAAACCTCAGAATTTGCACTGTGACAAATGCTAGACATGGTAGCATGCTCTGCCAGAGAAGATTTTAGTTCCATCTTGTTGATTTTGTTAGAGAAAGCATGCTCTGCAGCTGTCTATCCAGACACCCTCACTCTGCTCTTTCCCCTCGAAGCATCAGTCATCACAGATTGACATCCTGGTGCAAAGTCATTGATTTCATTTCTTCTTCCTCTGCCCTGGCCACCATCTTCCACTGAACAGTACTTTTTGGAAATTCATTTGGCTGGTAGTCATTTTGAGGTTGCTTTTATTGGCACCAGTGTTTAGTTAAATCTCAGTTCAGGAGCTTTATGTGAAAAGGTTTCTTGGCATCTCTCATTGCTTACTGGCAGATGTATCACTCCAGGGTCAAAATAAAGCTCATTCAACCCAAGCAAATAGCAGGAATAGCATCAAGCCTCAGGTCAGCCTTACCACTTGAGACCTGCTATAGGGCAAGTCTGTTGGAATTCATTCTGCATTTTGCCAACTACTGTACCCTGACATTGTAAAAATAAATAAATTGTGAGTTGACTATTCTATACCATGAAGACATTTCTTGTGTTTTATAAGTATTGAAAAACAGCCAAAGTCTGCTTGTGTTTGTTCTTCAGCTGGTTTAATAGTTGCTTTTAATGCCCAGGCCATGCTGAAGCTTAAAATCTAATTGAGTTTGTTGGGGTTGGGGGAACACTGCAACTGAATGGGAATTTTCTGAAGATAATACCATTCAAGCACCCCCATCTGTTTTTTTCCAACTTAAAAGAGCTTTGTCTTTGGAATGGTAAGTTTTTGGGTCAAAAAGTACTAGTGTTTGTGTGAGATGACTGGCTTCAGTGCATGTTTCCTGCACTGTGTGTATAAATTTGCAAGAAAGTGATACAGTATCTTGAATGTAGGATATGTACTGCTAAGCATGGGCATGCAGAGTTCTATCCTTCTACTAGCAGTTAAATACAATACAGGTATCATGTCTTATCAGAACATTAGAGCAAATCTGAAAGATTCTTAATATGCTGCAAGTGAATGAGTCCAGCCAAATATTGCCTGTTTAACTTTACCTGAAGAAACTACCACTTACTTGAATAGCTTGGGCTTCCTTTTTATGTTCGTTTTATCCTTGATTTGGATGTCAACAAAATGGCCAGTTGCCATTTTTGAGTGTCATTAATTTCTCATCCTGCTCTGTCAAAATCCTAGTTGGATTTTGCAAAATCCTAGTTGGATTAAGCTGCAAATACCTTGCAGCTTAATATTGCAAATAACGGGGATATGTAGCTACTCATTATATGGAAGCTACTTATTTCTGTTTTCTAGCTAAGACTGAGCATTTCCCATTTGATATCAAGATTTTAAGCATCTCAGATGGTTATACCTCTCAAATACAAGTGTGTGAACAGTTTTCCTTGTGACAAGTCAGTAGTGATTAAAAAGAAAAGGGCTACAATTAACTTGGCCAGTCCATCTTTGCTAGATAACTTATATAATTTTTGTGTTTATAGCCACCTTCTGTAGAGATCTTGTTCAGGACTGAGAGCCACGTTGCATGAGCTGGAATGCTGAATCTTCTTGCATGTAGAACCTGTGAAAAGTAGCATGTAGAGTGCTAGATGTGAGAAACTCTGTTTCAGATTCCTGCTGAGCACAATTCATGGCCTTGTCTGAGTAACAGTGTCCAATTTAAGAGGAAATTGTGAGGCTAAAATGCTTCTCTGAGCTCTTTGAAGCTAATTATAACAAATGAGCGGATTTAGGAATTCCAAGCTACAGTTAGTACAGTAGTTGTTCTATGGTTTTCTTATTTTGAAGTTATCATAGGGCTAAACTATACATTGGCAGCAAGTGTAGGTGTTGGGAATCCAGCCCACTGCTGAACAGTTCAAAGCCAGCATGATTGGGAGGGGTGAAATGGAAGCAGGTGCTTAACCCTCTTCCAGCTGTGGCAAACAACTGGGAGCCTTGGCTAGCAGAGGTGCCACTCGGGTGATGAGGTAAGCACCCTTTCTCTTATCCTTCTGCATTGCACTCTACTGCCACTTTTAAGTTGTGTATATGGTGATCTGTGTCTGCCATTGAAGGTATAACTGGGTCCTTGAATGTGAATTTTATTTTCAGTAAAAGTTGGCAAAATAATAAACTGAAGCTGCCGTTTCTTGTTGCTCATAGCAGAGCATTTTTCATCTGCCATCACCTTGTCTGTACTGCTGTGTCCTGTCCCAGCTGGCTACCCCTGCTTCTGCTGTTTGAAAAGAGCAGCAGAGTGAGGAGTGGAATCCTTCACCTTGCCCTCCCACTGGCAGAAGCAGGGATGACCAGCCTGAGCAAGAGGTGATAGCATTTGCTGCCGCCACCCCACATGCACCTCTGCTGCTGTTGCCTCTTGCTCCAACCAGCTGCTTTTGCTATTTGGGAGAGGTGGCCACTTGCAGGGGGGACAACTGCACACCAATTTTTTTTTTAAAGGGCAACAACACACTTGATTGGTCCCAGGTGCTAGGGAGGCACGGACCAGGTCTTTACAAAACATTTTCCAGCAGCTGGCTAGCATAGTGCAAGGCATGTTGGGGCACAAAATTATTAAAAAATATTGTTTAAAATTACGTTCAGGCTATGTGTATAAAGTGTATACGAGACATAAATGAATTATGTGTTTAGACTTGGGTCCCATCCCCAAGATACCTCATATTTATGCAAATATTCCAAAATCCAGACAAATCTGAAATCCAGACAACTTCTCGTCCCAAGCAGTCCAGATAAGGGATACTCAACCTGTACATTGTGTTGCAATACAAAGTCTGCTCATTCTGAAAGTCCCAACCATGTTGCATAATGTGATTGATTCCTGCTGTAACTTGGATGAAATGTTGCATAGCCATAGTGCTTACTAGACAACTTGCCTCTCCCTCCCACCATAAGCTGCATGCCATCTTGTAGTTGGCACAAACAAATTTTGAGTCCTGTATTATTATTATGTCCACTTCAGTGATTCTGAATGCTCAGCTGGTGAGACTATAGAATTGTAACTACTGTACTGTTGCTATAAAATGGAAGATATTGGTGAACCATAAACAGTCAAGCCCTAGGGGTAAAATTACACTGGGTGCATGTTTCTAACATGCTGCTTAGGGATAAACATGTTTTAAATCAACTCATTGCTCACAGTTATATTCCTGTTCAGCTTTGTTCAGCTATGTTCAGCTTTGCTGTAGTTGGGGATCTTCTGAAAGATTGATCTTTCTACTAAAGCTGTTAAGCTTTTGAAATCTAATTTATATCAGAGTTATTTGCTGAGGATAACAGTAACAATATTTATATTTCATTCTTGGGCTGTAGCCCTGAACACATGCACATTCTTGAAATAAAAGGAACATATGTGAATGTAAGGGATGTGTGCACATGTGTGGGAGTGGGGGGAACTTTTATCTACATGCTCCGGCATTGTAACTCAGCCAGACTGTCTGGTTGCTCTTTGCAGGATAGCAATCATTGGGACTTGTGAGCTGATACTGGGGAACATCTACTTTGTTAGAAAAGATAGTGCTTACAGGAGTGTAACTGTTGTGGTAGAAAAGTTCAGAACAGGATTGGATGGCATGTTCTGATCAGATGTCCTTGAATTGGTGTTCAATTGTCCTTACTTGGAAACTTGTTCTAATGACTTCCGGCTAGGAGGACATGGCTGGCTGACAACTCCGCCGATCGCTCTGTATTGACGGAGTACATCTGATGGACTTAATTACTCTACCCCTGGATTAAAAGGGAGTATGAAGAGATAAACCACATTTCTTTCAATCGCCCTCATTCTGACACTTCAAGGCAAAGGCTCTGAAGTTTTGGGTTGTCGGTGAGGAAGAATCGGACTACCATCGAAGCTCCGTCCGCAGATGAAGCGTAAGCCAAGCCACCTCCCACATGCTTTGCTTTACTTAGGCAAGAGGCGTAGAAATGATTTATGAGTTGGAGAAATTAGCCGAGATAAGAGTTAACGCTAAAAATAATACGTTGCGATAAGGTGAACTGAACATCCGAAACTGAAGTTGGAAAGACGAAGTTAAAGTTACAATAGTGATTATTTCGGCAAGAGAAAATTGTCCGGGACTTTGTTGACATTCCTGACATTTTTGCTAAAAGAATATGAGCCCTTCCGTGTTAGAGTTCATGGATCCTGGCAATTAATCCTTCTGTTTCACGTCGTCGACCGCAGAAGTTTTTTATATTACCTCTTCTTTTTTTTTAAGAGAAGAGAGATTGGCATCTGGTGAAAAAATTGCAACATGACTACAATATTGTCTTGCTTTAAGAAATGGGAACAGAGATTCGATGTAAAGATGACAATTTTGGAGGAAAATCTTCAGAATATGATTGCAGAACTGAAACAAGCAGGGAAGGAAAAGGATGATGAATTAAAAGACTCTACGTCGGCCTCCCTTGCTCCCAATAAAGAGAAAGATTTATTGGAAGACACTGTAGCAAGAGTTAAACCAAGACTTGAGATAGAGAAGCAGAGTACTTTACTAAAAATGTTGAAGATTGTCTTTCGGGAGAGGAATATAGAAGACGTGAATGATCCTGTGGAAAAGATTGCAAAGTGGATACAATTTAAAAAACAAGGGACTTTTGGGAAAGATTCAAAGAGGAAGGAGAGGAAGGAGAGGAAGAAGAAGAGGAAGGAGGAAGGGGAGGGATGGAAGGGGTAATGGCAAACTGTCAAAAATGTTTTATTATTAAGAAACAAATAGATATGACTTGTTTTTAAGGAACTTATATTAAGAGTGGGAAAATTTTTGATGATGAATTAACAAATTTGAAGACAAAAATGGGGTGACTTAATAAATTTAAAAATTTGAAGTGGAAGTTAAGACTTTTAGATGATAAAGGAAAGGTTAGTTAACCCTTTTGTGAATAAAAGAAAAATAATGTTTTATTATTTGAAAAGACTTAAGTAAGATGTGGTTTGTTTTTAAGAATTTTATATAAAAAGGGGATATAGGTGTTGTTGTTTTTTAAAGAAACATTTGAAGGTTTTTATTTTAACACATTTGGAGAAAAATGGGGTGGCTTTATATATTAAAAATATTTGAAGTGGGAATTAAGATTTTTGGATGATAAAAGAAAAGTTAGTTAATCTTTTTATGAATATTTGGATACCACTTATAGATTCTTTAAGAGAGAGAGAGAGAGAGAAGGAGTGATGAAGTGTGAATTTAATGAATAGTATATTAGAGATATAGGCTTAGTTAGATATTAGAAGTAGAAAATAGATAATAGTATACAAGTAGGATTTACTGCTTCGCGCTTGCTGTAATCTTTCGTAGTATGTTGTATTGTTTTGTTTTGTTTTTGTTTTGTAGTTTATTAATAAAAATTAAATATATTAAAAAAAAGGAAACTTGTTCTAATTAGACATCCTGTTGCAGTTTAATGTGAGTGGGTTAAAAAAAAAAAAAAAGCAACGTTGTTAAAATTTTCACTGAGCCAAACAGTCTTTCACCATTTTTTTCTCTATTGATCAAGAAGTATATCATGTTAGGGTTCAGAGGTCTCTGCATGCAGTCTGGAGGGCCTGCATTTTGGAAATCCTAGGTGGAATTTCACTTACATATTATGGAAGATTTCAGATTTGTTCTGTATATCTTGCATGTGCATCCTAAACTTGGCTATTTAAGTAATCCCCAGTAACTTCAGTGAAGCTGAATTTCAACAAAATGTTCCTAGAAAGGAATGACAAAATTAGTTTCCTGAAGTTTAATTTTTTTTAAAAAAATTTCCACCTTTTGCTTCTATGAATAAAATCTAGGCATGTGCATTTTGGGAAATTCTTGTGCATATGCATAGCGTCTCTATGTTAGTGCTCAAAGCATCTCAAAATTCAGTTGTTTACAACATCTTCCTTATGATGCTGCTGCTTTTGTTTTGAAGAATGTTGTATTAGCTGTGAAATCTGGAAACTTCCTTCATCATGACTGAAGGAGACTTCTTAACAAATCCTTAAAAGTGACTTTTGCTTAATTTCATCTTGCCATTTCCCTTGAAAAATACAAAGTCAGTCAGTCTCCCTCTCCCACTGAGTGAAGGCAGGGTAGATTTCTTTTTCTGTTTAGGTCACCTTTGACCTGTCCCTCCTCTACTCAGTAAATAAAGGGTGAATAAAAATCTGCTGTCAGTGTGGCTCATGAACTGGACCTGCCATGACAAAGAGAGATTGTTTTAGGAGGCCTGCTTATTGAAAATGATTTGAAAGTATTTCTCAACAAAACAGAGACTTCCTTGTATTTCTGAGTATGCATTATATAAAATGGTCTTTATCCTTAATGTTCAGACACATAATTGATGCAGCAGCAAGAAGTGAAATGAGTTGTACTACATATGTGGACAAAAATATTTTTTCATTAGTAATTTTAAGAAGAATGCAACTATAGATTAAATATAGGCTTACCATATCCAAAGGGGGACAGGGTGCCTACACCTTTAACCATTGTAAAAAGAGGGAATTTGGGCAGGTGCAGCTCATAATGGAAGGGTGCAACAAGCTGCACCTGCCCAGATTCCCTCTTTTTACAATGGTTAAAGGTGTAGGCACCCTGTCCCCCTTTGGATATGGTAAGCCTAATTAAATATAGATTTCAAGAGTGGGCCGATACTTTTTTTTTTTTGGTTAAAATTTTGTAAACTAAAGGCCAGTTTATAACACGAACGTAGCATCTCTTCAGGATTAAAGACCATACAAAAGTATATAATGAAAACAATTTAAAAACACTTTTAATACTGCAACGTTTCGTTCATTCCCATTCCCAAGCAGAAGAAACGGAGC
Organism: Plestiodon gilberti rubricaudatus; assembly: GCA_026170595.1. Taxonomy (NCBI): domain Eukaryota; kingdom Metazoa; phylum Chordata; class Lepidosauria; order Squamata; family Scincidae; genus Plestiodon; species Plestiodon gilberti. The sequence continues at coordinate 41,898,048 of JANXHW010000002.1, read as the reverse complement.
CAGCCGGAAAAAGATGTTAATGGAGTGAGCTCCACAACCGGCATATGAAGAACATTCTAACTGCCATTTAAAGCTACAGCAGTCCTATTTAGTGAGAGTGTCCAAATCTTATTAATAAACACCAGTTCTTGTTTCCAGTTCATTAAAATATTCCTGTGTTTAAAGATCTGAATTGCTTCATGGTGTAATCTTTGTTTATAGCCACACTCATGCACTAATCTCTCAGTTCCATCAAAGTTAATAACATGCCCGGTGGAAATCGCATGCTCAGCCAGGGCAGAATGATCTTGGTGTCCCAACCAGCAGGCTCGCTGATGTTCTTTAATGCGAGTGGCAATCGAGCGCTTGGTAGTTCCCACGTATACCTTACCACACTGGCAAGGTATTTGGTACACCCCTGGAGTGGATAATGCCGGTCTGGGGTCTTTTGGGTTCCTCAGAAGTTGAGACAGTTTATTTAATAAACTTTATTTAATAACGGTTTCAATAAAGATCAGTTTATTTAATTATTATTTAACTGTTTTCTCTTGTAGATTATCACTAAATATGTCTATGAGCTACTGGAAGAAGAATGTCATTTGGAAAAAGTATATATCCCAGTAAGTCTAATCCAGATTGACTTCTTTTCAGCACCTTGGAAGTAGAAAGGAACCCTGAGGAATTTGCATTTATTTTATATTATAGTCTTTCTTTCACAGTGATTTGTAAACTTTGTGTACATGAGGGACAAAATGGACATTTGGCATTCTGTTACAGATGGTGAGCATGATAGTGGATGAACAAGGATTGGGGAGGCCTGTGTTTGAATTTCTGCTCAGCTATACAGCTCATTGGGTAACTTTAGGTCCCTTCCTTCCTTCCTTCCTTCCTTCCTTCCTTCCTTCCTTCCTTCCTTCCTTCCTTCCTTCCTCTGGGGTAGTCAGCTTGTTGCTGGAGGAGTTATGCGAGAAGCCAGCTGATGTGGCCCTCTTCACTTAGCCCCCACACTTGCCCTTGGTTGTGCTAACCCTGAGAGAACGACAAGGACAGAGATAGCTCTGTGCTCTGAACAAACAAATGGGGCAATTAATGTGTAGAAATAAGTTTATTTAAATGAATAAAAACAGGAAAGGGGATGGTGAAAAACAGTCACTTGCAAGTGAATAAAAACAGGTCTTTGAGGCAAATCAAAACTAAAAAACTGATGTGACTTAGCTAGTCATAAGTCCTACCTCAAAAGATGCTCACCATGATACAATTTCCTCATTCACCTCTAGGGAAGCCAGAGGGGGGGCCATCAGCAATGGGCAGGCAAAGTTTGTCAGTGCTTGAATGAAGATGTGCCCAAATTCAAATGAACTAGCTTCTTTTAAGAACTTCCCTGTCACCATTCCACACGCTGCTGATTAGCTAACCCATAGATGGGAAACCTGAGGTCAGCCCCGTGAACTTTCCATTAACCATGATTAGATGGCAGGACTTGATGTGGCCCAACAGATGCCAAACTTGAGCATAGGGTTAGACATTTCCTACCTGGCCTATTGTACCTCAGCCAGGTGAGATGCTCTGGTACTGTATCTCCAATCCACATCCAAGGTGAACATATTTGTGTGGATGTGCTGATAGCAAAGATCAGAATGGCAGAGATGGACCCAAGCTAGTGCCATTTTACACAGACCCAAGGATTTTCTGTTAAGATGAAGGGTCCCCTTTTACCACAGAGCCAAACATATGTTTGTCCAATTTCCATTTGCTTGTCATGCTGTGGGAGAGGAGGCAGGATTGTAGAAATCATTTGCATTGTACATACATTTATGTGTGTATAGGCCAGCGGGTGGCGCAGTGGGTTAAACCACTGAACCATGAGCTGTCGATCGAAAGGTCAGCAGTTCGAATCCGCAACGGGGTGAGCTCTCGTTGCTTGGCCAGCTCCTGCCAACCTAGCAGTTCCAAAGCATGTTAATGCGAGTAGATAAATAGGTACCGCTTACGGGAAGGTATACAGCGCTCCGTGTTCCAGCTGCATGCTACACGCTGCGGCAAGGAGAGTCATGCCGGCCACATGACCACGGAGGCGTCTTCGGACAACACTGTCTCTTCGGCTTTGAAATGGGGATGAGCACCACACCCTAGAGTCGGACACAACTGGACTTAATTGTCAGGGGTCACCTTTACCTTTTATGCCTAGGTCACACACAACTTCTGAAGCATGATCTCCAAACCAAGGTCTGTACTCCAGTGTGTGTAAGATTTCCTGAATTTCCATTTAAACTAGTCATCAGTCATACAGAAGTGTATCTAGATTAATCCCAGAATAAATCCACGTGATCTTCTCAGCATCATAATGTCTCTACTATCTCAGGCCTCCAACACAGTTGAGACACTAGCGTTGGTGTAGTGTGTGTGTGAAGATAGAATGGTCCATTATATTCAGTTTTTTAAGAAGAGCAACAGATAAATGTAGTAAATAATGAGCAAGCTACAATTTTGGGAGATGTTTGAGTGGAGCTTTTAAGTGTAGAAATGTTTTTATTGCAACTTTGTTGGAGGCTGAACCCTATATAGGGAACCCTATATTCCGTCCTTCCTTATACTCAACCAGTGCTTCATGCGCTTTCCGTTCACGCTTTCACCTGCTAGCTGCCTTCTTCCTGCTTTCCCAGTCCCAGCAAGACATTCTGGGGCGCTGTTACAGGGCTACTGCAAGGTTTGCAGAATGGTTATCTGTTATCAGATAACATGGTTATCTGTTATCCCCAGCACATATCTGTTCCACCACCCAGCTAGTTTGCTGCTATCAATAAACACACTGGAGCAGAGGCAGTTAAAGTAAAAAACAAACAAACAAAAAACAACTTAGGGCCCAATCCAGTGTAAAGATAGACCAGCGGAGTACGAGCTCTGCTGGCCTTCGGTGTAGTGAAAGTGCCATAAAGCACTTTTGAGGCACTGAAAGAGTTAGCGGTGCTGGTATGGAGGCTGGCACCACTTACTAGGCCGTTCCCCAGACTCTGCACTGCTGGACATAGGTAAGCCCTGCGCAAGGTGGCAGGAGGGCGGGGGAAGGGGCCATTGGCTGACCAGACCTGAGAGGGGATGGGGATATCGGTGACACCTGTGCCAATATCCCTGTCCCCAGGTCGGCCTTACACGGCCTCCCCAGTTGTGTGCCTGCTAAAGAGCTGGCGCACTTCCAAGGAGGCCCATTGGGGCCTCTGGTGCTTACACCAGGGGACGGGGACAAATGTCCCCTTCCGCCGAGGTGAGGCTGTGGAGTCTGTACACTGTACAGAAAACCTCTAACTCCTTGTGGAAGTAAGGGGGGGTTGTGCTCTTCCGTAATGGCTGCTTGCCATTGAGGACAGAGCTCAGCAGCCTTGCTGCTTCTCCTTTGGTGGTCAGGGAGCGAGAGGAAGTAAGTTACTCAAGGTAATGGTGTCGCTACCGTGAAGCTACGGTAGTGGGCCACAATGGGGTGATGCGCGCACGCGCGTGACGCATCACCTCTCCTGCGCGCGTCGCCCCCGAAGACTTCCCCGGAGCCGGCTCCCGGCCTCTTCTGAGGAAGGCCCGCTGTGCAAACGTTATTTATAATAACGTTTCCCTCAGGAACGGTCTGCGCATGCTCTAAAAAACATTATAAATAACGTTCGCGCAGCGGGCCTTCCTCAGAAGGCCCCGGACAGCTGGTCGGGGAAGACGTCCCCGAGTTGGCTGCGACCCGTCGGGTGCCCGGAGCGGAGCCTCGTCGGGCGCCCCCCCAAGTCGCTTGAAGATTTGTAAGAGGGGGGTATAGGGGGGAGGCGTCACTTGGGTGACGCGCGCACCCCGCTGTGGGGCGGCGCGCACCCTAGTGATGCCACTGACTCAAGGGACACACCTCCTGCAGGCACCACAGAGAGCAGGCAAAGGGGTATCAGGCAACTGGACAACACACTGCTTCCCGGAGTCCTGCAGGCGGTGTTTTCCAACAATTTCTACCATACAATTGCCAGTAGACCCCAGTGTTCCACACCAATCTTTTTATCGCATTGTCATCTTAATAAAATGGGTATTTAGAAGAAGGGACTGTTTGACTTTTAGTCTAATTGGCAGTTGAATATTTAGCTGTTGTTTTTTACAGGATAAATGTATGTATGCTTTGATTATAAAATGCTGACCAGCCCTGAGGCACGTTAGGGTAAATTTAGAATGAGTCTGAGTCTTCAGGCAAAAGCAAATATTGAAATCTTGTGCCTTGTTGGCAATACTAATGTATTAATATATTTATGTAATGTTTAGTGGAAAGAAACGTGTTCCAGATCCAGACAGCAGATTGTCAAGATACAAATTGCTTTGTACAACCTCTCTGTGAGGAGAAACAAATGGTATGCTAGGTTGATTTGTCAATAAAGTGTGATTGGACACAAGTGTGACCTTTTTATGTGTATCTGTTAGTGAAAGCTTCATTTAATGAATTACTGCAGTGGGAAGACAAATTGGCTTGAAGAAATGTTTCCAAATGTAATTAAGATCAAGGCAATAAAGCCTGCTTCCAGACCTGCTTGGTAGGCATTTGATGGCTAACTTGTTTTTTTCAGATGTGTAAACTAAATCTCTTATTATGCATTTAATTGTCATAATCTTCTTTTCTTTGTCCCAAAATATTAAAATTGGTTCTGTAACTGTAAGTTTTCCTGGACAAAAAAAAAAGTAAGAATTGGTTAATGACATATCAACAACTTTAAACAGCCTTGGTCCCTTCGTCGCTTACTTTTGGGAAGATTTTCTCCAAATGTATAATTATTAAAATACCGTATTTATCGGCGTATAAAACGCACCGGCGTATAAGACGCACCTTCCTTTTGGCCCTGGGTTTCAAGAAAAAAAGATTTAAAGCATTTTTGGGCCACTTGGCCACTTACTGCTTGGCTGCTTAATTAGCTAATTTACATAAATTGCACAAAAATACCAGGATCTCTTTTAAAACACACAGCAATAAGACACATGAACAAAATGCACCAGAATTTAAATCCCACTTCAGTCTTAGTGGTTTCAGTGGAACTTAGTTGTGACTAACTTTCTTTTGTGTAGCATTTAGAGCTTTGATACAGTGCAAAAGGTCTTTGCAGAAATGGAATTCTTTCATTTATGGAAGGCAGTTCTGCTAATGGCCAGAACTTTGAATGTTACTCTTAGTTACTCATGATTAAATTTAAAATACAGGCAAACAAATAAAACACAACAGTATAATGAGATAATAGAGAGTGGATAAAAAACCAACAGCCAATTGCCTATCATTGTTTCATTCTAAGTTGTTTCAAGTCGTTTTGTTTTAAAGTTGTTGAGAAAAAAAAAATCAATTCCCGGCTGTGGCCACTGTCTGTGTGGAGTTTGAACATTCTTCCTATGTCTGTGTGGGTTTTCTTTGGCCCAGAAAGCTCTCATTTATTTCCGTGTTTAATATTACAAGTGTTTTGGGTCTTGATTTAGAAGTTTGAGGTTTTTATGACCACAAATATGCCGTAAACTCTTGTTTATATCAATTACCCTACTGTAAAATGGATTTCGTTATAAGTCATTTCGCTTATAAGTCAGTTTCCAAGAACCTAACAACTTTAAGTGAGGACTTGCTGTAATACCAAAATGTTTTCAGAGCGGTACTGATGGAGAGGTCTTGCCTGGAGTTTTGTCAGTGAAAGAGTAAAGGTTGGAAACAACCAAGATTTGCATAAGCATTGTATAACATTTCTAGATTCACACGGTCTGCCTGACAGTGTATGTCAGAATTGTTTTTTGTTTGTCATTTGCTCATTGATCCTTTGCTAATTGGGCAAAGAGGTACTTTTTAGAGTGGTGTCATCTTATATTTAGCAGGGGGAGAGCAACTGTACCTTTGCATTCCAGCACTTTTCCAGTGGCTATTACTGGTGTGTCTTCTGCATCTTTTTTAACATTGTGAACCCTTTGGAGACGGGACCATTTATTTATTTAGCTTTGTAAATTGCTTTGTGAACTACTTTTTGTTGAAAAGCATTATACTGTATAAATATTTTTAATTATGCGTATTTTGTAACTGCTGAAAAAGGAGTGCTTCACAGAAGCAAATAAAGGAATTAAATTATAAGAGATAATGTGTAAATTATATAATTACAAGAGGAGTCCTGCAGCATAATGTTTCAGTATACACATCTCCTTTGGAGTGTCTATTGAACTCTATGGGGCATATGGCTCATGGGCCAGATACGGCCCACAAAAGCTTTTTATCTGGCCCACATGATGATTGGGCTCTCCCTTTCAGCAGTGCTGTTTCTGCCAAGGCTCTGGGAGGGAGAGACGGAAGGAGGCCTCAGAAGGCAAGGAACTCTACAGGGGAAGGGGCAGACCGAGAGAGGGAAACTCTGCTGACGCACTGGGAGAGCCCAGTTAACATGTAGGCTGTCCTCCCAGCAGTGCTGTTTCTATGGAGACATCGCTTTGCAGAGCACGTAGATAACTGCAACGTGGTCTACGTGGGGCTGCCTTTGAAGACTGTCCAGAAACTGCAGCTAGTGTAGAATGTGCTTTTTTTAAATTAAATGTAATTTTAAACTTTAGGTGACCCATTGGCGCTTGTCTGGTTTTACTTGTTGGGCAGCCCAATCCTATCCAGCACTGGTGCAGTGGGGTAACATGGTCCATGCTGTATCCAGCGCTGGGATTGAGCAGGCTGGAGGTCTCCTTGAGATAAGAGGACATTTGTCCTCCTACACCGTGTCAAGCCCCAGCCTGTATAATGGGGCTACTTGGATCTGTGCCAGCTAAGTCACTGGTGCATACCCGAGAAGCCCCATGTAGGGCTTCCTGTTTAAGGTTGGGAGCCTCTCTAGTATGTAGGCTGCTTGCCTGGTCTGTGTAAGGACCTGGCTCGTCATTTGTTTAAAGGAAGAGATGCACTTAACAGAGGCATCCGCTGACATGGTGCGGTGGGGCGGTGGGCCCCAGGGCGTCAGGGCGGAGAGGCTCTGGGAGGGGCGGAGAGGCTCGGGAGTGGGGCGCGGGAATCCTTTAATTTGAATATTTATTTGCGGTTTTTCCGCAAATTTAAAGTGTAAAAACAGGGATTTTCAAAGTGTGTGTGTGCTTTGCGGCCACTCAAAGTGTGTGTGTGCTTTGCGGCCACTTATCTGATCTCCAGGACATTCCTCCAGCAGGCTGGCAGCAGCAGCGACGATCGCAAACCTACCGAGTTTGCTTGCGCATGCCTAGTCCGTCCTTGCTAACTCCCTGAGTTTGCGCATGCGTAAACTCCGGAAACTCCTGCGCCCGGAGCAGGGAGAGGCTGTGTGCCCTGGCGCAGGAGTTTCCGGAGTTTACGCATGCGCAAACCCAGGGAGTTAGCAAGGACGGACTGGGCATGCGCAAGCAAACTCCGAGTCCGGCAGGTTTGCGATCGTCGCTGCTGCTGCCAGCCTGCTGGAGGAATGTCCTGGAGATCAGATAAGTGGCCGCAAAGCACACACACACTTTGAGTGGCCGCAAAGCACACACACACTTTGAAAATCCCTGTTTTTACACTTTAAATTTGCGGAAAAACCGCGAAAAAACTTTAAAAAAAACCCGAAAGCTCATTATGCAAATTACTTACTTAATTTGCATAATGGGGTGGCGGGCTTTTCCGCCCCAGTTGCTGGGGAGCCTGGGTACCCCTCTGGCACTTAATTAAGGTAATGGGTGCGGGGGGTGCAGGGGAGCCACGGGGATAGCGTTCCCCTATCTGCGGATTCCAGTTCCGGGGGGGGCGGCAGTGTCTGGCAGCAGACCTCTTGTGGTGGCGCTCGGAAAATGGCTTCTGGTACTGCGCTGTGAGCCCCATCAACAGCTGTTTTACAACAGCGGACTCTGTTCTGTTGTCATAAAATGCCCCCCTTGCGCATGCCCAATCTTATGTAGAATTGAGCCATAAAATGCCTACTTGAATTTTTTGGAGGAAGGTTAGTGCAAATGTAATAAATAGTGGAAAGAGGAGTAGTGAAAATGGAAATTTGCTTTGCCTGTAAGCCTCAGCACCTTTTAGATTGCTGGCCTGCCAGCAATGAACGTTAAAGGCAATATGATACAAACTCTAGGCCATGCTAGTCAATTGATTAACAGCTGATTGCAATCATTAGATTATCTGAATAGATTTATTGAGGTAACAAGTAATTTTGCACTTTTCATAAATGCTTTGTTTTAATTTTAGGTGGATGCAATGGAGAATGAACCCAGGAGTTTTATCTTTGTGAGTGAAGATGCAATGACAAATTCAGACAAACTGATGGTTTTAATTCATGGTAGTGGTGTTGTCAGAGCAGGACAGTGGGCAAGAAGACTTATTATAAATGAAGATCTGGACAGCGGCACTCAGATTCCATATATTAAAAGAGCTATTGAGGTAAGACAATTAGTTGGACTTTTTAAGTATTTGTTTGTTTTGTATTGGTAATTATCCGTAATTCTGTGCTATCTAATTTTCTTAATGTATAACAAACATGTATGCCTACCTGCCAATGTTTTCTTCATTTTCAAACCTTTTCTGTAATACTACTTTTGTTTTAAGCAAACAGTTGTTGTTTACTTATATTGAAGACTGTTATAGTGGAACTGCCATGTGGTTTATGGAGCAGATAAATAATCCAATAATCTGTTGGAAACTGACGTTTTGTATTATGCTTCCTTTCATCAGCTTAAAGGTTTTCCTTATCATCTCAAGCACAAATAGTTCTGCCTATTATTACAAGAAGTTGATCCTAGAAGGCATTTGAGCATGTACCCTTATATAAAGAAATGTTTTAAGTATGTTTTATGAAGCATACAAGTGGATCTATTAAAGTCAATTGTACTTAGTCAGATGTTTAACACAAAACATGCACTTCAGTGTTGCTTGGTGCTGTTACTGAGCTTCTATGCTGCTACAAAGGAAAAGTCCCAAGATGTAATTGAGAATTTCCTGATTTTTAGGACGTTCTAATGCCTCCAGTTGTGAGATTTCTGATAAGCTATGAGAAAATCAGCTTTCATTAATGTGTTAAAAAAAAAATTTCTGGGCTACATTGTTTCAGAAGAAAGCTTAAAAAAAATTGGGAAAATTGACTTTCATTTCTTTTTTCTGGGCTTCTGGAAGTTACAATCCAAGCAAGCTTTTAAGTATTGGTATTATGGAGAGGTGAAGCCAAACTACTTTAATAAGCTTGAAATGTTGCTAATTTTTTATTTTTAAAAATTAAGCAAAAGTAAGTCTGATTTCTATAAAATCCAACTTCTGTTCCCCACTCTATAGTTCTACTTTATTCCCTGTAAATAAACAGAAATAACAGTTTATATTCATATCTTAATCTCAGGGAGATAAAAATTGAACCTTTGTCTTTTCTGAAAACTGTCAGATCAGTAGATCAGAGTAATTTTATTTTATAGTGAAAACGAATGCTCATAGTGGATATACCAATCTAGAAAATTCCTCATAGAGCCTTCCATGTTTTCTTGTCATGCTGTTAGTGTAACATGTCAGTTAGAAACTGGTGGTGCTCTATGTGAATGTCTGAATGTAGCTATAAGTTTATGATTGGACTTTAGACCCCAAACCATGGTTTGAGCTTCCAAATATGCATCAACCATGGTTTAGAGTTGCTTGTCTGCTTTCTTTTTTTCATCTGTTCAGTAGTCTAGTCTTTAAATGCAGTGGCTACTGGAAGCAGAGCAATAACTTTAACTGTGGTTTATCATTTCAGACTATTACTAAAATAGTAGGTTAGCACGGGGTGGGAGGGAGGCAGGGAAGTAATAGGGAGGGGAGGGGACAGGACGGAACAGGGAGTAGAACGAGGGTTGGAAGGGGACAGTATTGGCGGCAGTAGCACAGCCAATATTCTATTCCCCCTTCCAAGCCTCGATCTGCCTTCCCGGGTCCACTTGGATTTGTGCCAGCAAAATTGCTGGCACAGGTCCAAATAGACCCGTTCTGGCACCAGAGGCTTACCTCTGGGTAAGGGAACAAATATTCCCTTACTTGAAGGAGACCTCTAGGGCTGCCCCCCCTTGCAGGATGCAACGTGAGCTCCAGCGGCATGGTTGTATTGGCAAGGGAGAGAAAGGATAGGATTGGGAAAGGAAAGGATAGCCTCCGTGTTACAAGAATTTAGTGTATTTTTATGCAGAATGTCATTATAACACAATCCGTGTTAAATAATTTTGGCTGCTTAAGGACCATGAAGTGAATTCTGCTAGTCTTTCTACTTGTGTTTCTCACAGTATCCATCCCCAACCACCCACTCAGTTATGCTTGACAAACTGTTTTTGAAGCTGATGGGATTTTCAAAAACAGATTATGGTATTGTTTGGTGATCTGCTGTTCAAAGAAAAACTTCAAAAAAAAATACACATTGTACATCTAAGCTCTTGTACCTGACTAAGGCAGCTCTTTGTATTTTTGCCTTTAAGTTAATCCAGGGGTTCTCAATCCTGGCGCAGCTGCAACCCACCTTGTCTTCTGGCAATGGTGTCGCGACCCACCTGCAGCTGCTCCCAGCTCTGGAAGGCATCCACAGGCCTCAGAGAGGCCTCCCAATGCGATTGGAAGTTGTGCCACTGAAATTGGAAGTGACCTGTAAGTCACTTCTCAAGGCCTTCTGAGGCCTGCGCAGGTCATCCAGGGCCGAGAGTAGCTGCAGGAAGTGAGTTGCGACCTGGCTGTGGCCTTCAGTTGCTTCAGTTTGGCTCCAGTTTGGAGCTGAACAGAAGCAGGGGCGGGTGGGAGGGCCCAACTCATGACCCACCTCCACATCGAGTTGCGACCCACAGTTTGAGAAGCCTTATCTATTGTAATTTTTATGTAAATTTGTGAAGATGTCAATACTCATGGAGCTGAACAGGTATCCCCCAGCCTCACCATCTGGGTCCAATCTGCCAGGAAGGAGCAAAACCACTGCAAAACAGTGCCTCCAAGCCCTAACCCAGCCAGCCGCTCCAGAAAGTCACCATGGTCAATGGTGTCAAAAGCCGCTGAGAGGTTCTTAAAATGATTATTAAGAATATTTATATACAGTGGGCCCTTACCATCTGCGGGTTTCACACCTGCGAATTTGACAATCCGCAGATGCCCATGGATGGCAAGGAGACTGGGGGGTGAAGGGTTATAAATATTGCTTTTACCTTTGCACGTGCCGAACCACTCCATTTTCAGGCTTTAGAAGGGGAAATCACACTCCTGAAGCCTTTTCCAGGTTGCAATGCATTCAGGGGCAAACTTGGGAGGGGGGGAGTTGCACCGACATGGAAGAGGCTTTGGGAGCGTGATTTCCCCTTCTACTTAAAGCCTGAAAATAGAGTGGTTTGGCACATGAAGGTAAAAGCAAGATTTATAACAATTTTTTACTTTTTAAAGGGCCAATCTGCAGATTTGCCTTATACGTGGGGGTGTCCAGGAATGGATCCCCCACGGATAAGGAGGGTCCACTATACTGTTCTTCAACTAAAAAAGTTCGCAAAGCATTTCCTGTAGCTAAATAAATAAATGGTTCCCTGCCCCAAAAGGGCTCACAATCTAAACTGATACAGAAGAAATACCAGCAAACAGCCACTGGAAAAGATGCTGTGCCTGGGTGAATAGACACAATTGCTATCCCTTGGTGAAATATAAGAGGAGCATCACTTTTAAAAGTGTCTCTTTGCTCAATTAGGAGGGGCTGTAATATATATTAAATTATATATTATTCTATTCCATCACTATTTTTAAAAAATAAGAATGCGTGGCAGCATTCAAAAATTAGAATTTCTAATTTTTATTAGAAATACATAGTGCTAGTTTTAAAGTGGACTAATATCCAAATGAGTAATGTATAGGAACTTTATACTACTGGTTATAGGTAAGTAATTAGTCATAAATTTGTGTAAGCTCAATAAGTTTGCTTAAGGAAAAATGAGAGGGAAGGTTAAATGCTTATAGTCATATTGAATTGACAGGCTATATAAGCTCACACCAGCCCCCATGCCAGCAAAGGAAAACAATGAGATGACAGCTCTAGTGTTTGGAGAGAGGTTGTTAACGACAGCTTATTCCTTTATGATTTCAACTCTTGACAGAAGACAGGTCTGCTTGTTGCATCATGGCAGATGTATCATTACCTTCTGGCCCTGTCATGACTGAATTGGAATAAACCCACTTGCAGTTCTGAAAATCCAATTACTTTGTGGAACTTTGGGCACTGTTTCTGTGATTCAGGTGCAGATGCATACAAGTCTCATTGCAGTACCTGTTTATTTTTGAATTCTAATAAGGTTCGAAAAAGCTACAATTTCTGACAATTATAGAATGAATTAAGTATATGATGGTATTCTTTGTGTCCTAGTGAATCAATTGTTAAGGCATAATACAGTCTCTAGCATTATTTTGCTAGTATTTCTATTGTTAGTATTTGCCATAGAGAAATTACTGTACTATTGAATCTTCCTGGATATGTGTTTTATTTTTTAATGATGCATTTTTCAAACTGTATAAACTGTCTCAGAACTGAAAAAGTTACCCTGCCCTGAATATTTATAATACTTTATGCTTCATGACTCTATACTTCACTTTAAGAATTGCATGGTGTCTTGTATTACTTCATAAACATATTAAATTCTGTATTTTCCCCACTTTAACTTGTGGGGATACCTCACATTTACTCTGGCGATTAGACAAGAGAGCGAGGAGGTGTGGATTTTTGAAAGTGTGTCAAAAGCCTTGGGGTTTGAGTATGATCAGAATTTCAATAGAGGTTGAAATGAGTTTAAATGCATAGAAGAAAAATCTTGTTTAATTTCTGTCATATTGTTCTTTTTTAGTCACTCTGATGTCTTTTTCAAATCTGGTTTTCTCTCCAGCTTTATGCTACCGTATCCAAGATTGTGTCCCTCCCTCCCTTTGTATTTCGTTTTAAGTGTCGATCCCTTTTCTGTGGTGCTTCTGCCTTTAATATCAGCTGAAGAGGCCTGAATTGCTGAATCAAAGACATTTTGGGAGAGAGACAGTGTTTAAGATTGTGCAGGGTGAGAGTCTCTGGGTAGAAGGTAACACTTCCTGCAGTTATAATCAATGCACTTGACACTTTCAAAGGCAGGAGAAGCCATGACTTGCTCAGGGGTTAAACTTTTTAAATAACCTCCCTAGGGAAAGATGCCGTCAATAAAACATAATAATTAGTTGAAGATTCTTGCGTACCTTTGGTTAAAAGAGAAGATTAGAGACAGGGTAGGTCTTTATTTATCTAGTCTGTACCTTTCTTTTGTTAACCTTTTGTTTAAAATTGTGGCTTGTAAAAATGAATCTTTTTTGCTCCCCCCCCCTTTTAACTATATGAGACCATGATTTTGTTGTGTGAAACATCTTTCTAATAGTTAAAAACTGTAAATTCCTAGTTCTTCCTGCAATCAATAAACTTTCTTCATTCCTTCCCCTCAAACGTAGGGCAGGATGCGAATTCAACTGAATATAAAGATATAAATTGAGGTACTAGTAAAGGTTAAATGCAATTCATAACATTTCAAGACAGGGCTTGGGCTCAAGGAAATAGAGGTTATATTCCTATGTAGAAAATAATTTCAGGTAATGCTCATATTTTGTTGCTTCATCATTCATTTTTTTTAGATGTCTGGTTACTTGCGTAAACTTTGGGCTTTCTATTTACATCTGCATAAAGTATGAAGCTTACTGTTTTCAAATCCAAGAGGTAATTAAAATGACTCAGAATTGTGTGAGGAAAATACTAAATATTGATAAATAATGCATGAATTGGTTTGGTATAAAAGAGCCCTAACCTTCATTATTTATTTATTTATTTAATATTTGCACTTTAAGAAAATGTAAAGAGAAATGAAATCACTGCTGTAATTTGGGACAGTAACCCAACATGGCTTTCGTGAATATGTAAGCTAAATGTTTTATAAATACAGCACTGATTGTTCTTCCATTATATTTTCAAACAGGCAGCTAGTTCATAAGCAGCTGAGCTTCTGTTGTGTGTGCTTGTATCCTTGTACAGTTACTGATTTGGAATATCTCTTGCACTTACTTGCATACTCATAATTTCTTTCTGGTAACGTCTTCTTATTACTGTCTGATTAGGACAGATACAAATCTTTCCAGTATTCTGTCTATACCTAATGGCAGGTCTTAATTAGGCATTTTTGACTGCTGTAGGGAAATAGGATTAGACCCTTAACATTTTAAACAATCAATGTATTTAGTGTGACAAGTGGGACCTACAACAAAATGTTGCAGTGTATCCCTAATTACTAAGAGGAGCATTCCTGTTCAAGGCACCAACCAGCCTGAAAAGGAGCTTTAAAAAAAATGTTCAGTCTTTGTAGGGAGAAGAGAGTTGAAAAGGGGGAGGGACATTTTTGTGTCTCCCCCCCCCATTCCCTGTACACCTTTCACTGCTGTGTTATATATAGCACTAGAACAGGGCTCCTCAAGCTGCAGCTCATAGACCGCATTTAGCCCACCAATACATTTTGACTAATCCGCTGAACCCAGTGGCATAATTATGTATGCCCCCTCCTTCCTCTTCTCTCCCCCCCCCACCAGCACACACCACCTTCCTCGTGCTGGATGAAGCAACAGCTGAGCTGAGTTGCTCTTACTGAGAGCCCAGGTGAGAGAGAGCAAGGCAGAAAGCAATTCTACAGGTGCAAATACTTCTTCTGTTGTGAAACTGCTCTAACTTCTTAGTCATGCTTAGTCATACCTTTAACTTCCTATTGCTATGGACAAAATGTATATACCGTATTGACCTGAGTATAAGACTCACTTTTGTCCCCTAAGGCAAGTCTTTAAAGTAGGGGTGCGGCCTACAATCAAAGTCTTGTGTTTTCTGCCTAGAGTTTTCTACAAAGCGTCCCCTTTTCAAGTCTCTTTCAAAATAACTGCAAAAGCTGTGTTTTCAGCTCTTAATCACTTGCTAAATGGCCAGGATCTCTCTAGCCACCTCTAGCCTTAGAGCAGGGGTGGGGAACTTATTTCCGGTGGGGGGCCATTTCCCCATTGGGAAAATTGGCCGCGGGCCGGCCATAAGGCCGGCTGAAATTTTTGCCCCCCCACCGCAAATTTGACACTCACACCCCCCCGCGAATCTACCCTTCTAAACGGACCACTCTCCCACCCACCCACCCACGGACCACTCTCCCACCCTCCCACCCACCCACGGACGCTTACCTGAGGCTCCGGGGGGGGCGGCGGTGGCGGCGGCGGCGGCAACTGCCGCCGCCGCCTTCCAGCATCAGCTCCAGTTTAAATCGGCCTTTCTGCAGCTGCGCAGATCGCCGTTGAGGCCGAGAGGGCAATCTCTCGGCCTCAACGGCGATCTCTCGGCCTCAATGGCGATCTGCGCAGCTGCAGAAAGGCCGATTTTAAATTGACTAGGCGGGCGGTGGAGCCTCCGGTCCCGCGGGCCGGATTGGTCTGGTCCCGCAGGGGCCGGGCCGGATCGACCCGCGGGCCGGATCCGACCCACGGGCCGAAGGTTCCCCACCCCTGCCTTAGAGGCACTTGAAAAAATTAACCCTTAAGTTCCAGCCCCAGGACTCTGTGGAAACTAAGATATTTATTGATCCTGCAGTTTGAAAGTTGAGAGCAAGAGCTCCTGCATAGGCTTATCATATCCAAAGGGGGACAGAGTGCCAACCTTTAGGCTGCAATCCTATGCACACCTTCCTGTGAGTAAGCCCCATTGAATACAATGGAATTGGGACTTCTGAGTAGACATGCATAGGATTGTGCTGTTAACCATTGAAATTTGAGCAGATGCAGTTCATCATCATGGAAGGGTGCAACAAGCTGAGCCTGCCCAAATTCCAAAGGTTAAAGGTAGGCACTCTGTCCCCCTTTGGATCTGGGAAGGCTACTTATACCAGGGTGCCCAGATTCAGTAAGGGACAGGGTGCCTATGCCTTTAACTGTACTAAATCTTTACTGTTTTACTATTCTACTAATGTGTATATTTTCTTTAAGTTAAAAAAAGTTAAAAATGTATTTTTTAAAAAATAGCACCAAACTTTAAGGGTGCGGCTTATAATCAGGAGCGTCCTATACTCGGGGCAATACGGTATTACTTTCTATAACTAACCCACCCCAGCACAACTGAGTGACGTATTCCTGAAAGTCTGGGAACCCCTTTGCTAGAAGGTTGATTTAGGTTTGCTTGTCTTTCACAGCATACATTCTCTTCTTCCAGGATACATGATCAGGGCTAGAGCTATCTTCCCCTGTTCATTTCCTTAAAAAAACCAACCACTTAATGCCCTGATTAAAGAGCCCTCAACATTCCATGGGTCCTGGAAACTCACAGCAACACTTTGCAAGTTTAAAACACTTTTTCTTCTAATGTACAAACATATGCTTCTGCTCACTTACGGATTCTCCACCCCACCCCTTGTGTAGAAACCTTTATCTTGTTTTTATGTAGCCCTGTTCTACTTCTAAAGTGATAGTTTTTCAACCATCTAACTTTGCTATTTGAAAGAATGATTCTTAGGGTGCTTCCCAACACTGATTCTAGAACATGAGTAACTTCCCCTGTGTATAGGAGGAAGACTGGATGGGGTTGGGGGGTGATGGGTGATACACCCATTCCTTATTATACCCTGATGCATTGCCAACACCAATTCTGAGAAGAACCGAATTACAATCTTCTCCTGGGGGCTCTGAACCTGTAGTGGGTCTAGATTGTATCAAAAAAAGTTACACACTATTACTTTTTAATCAAGAGAGAATGTATTCTTAAAGTACTTTTAAGAGATAAGAGTAAAAAGGGTACTTTAAAAAGTAGGATGTATAATTTGTGCCAAAGTGGAACCCAAGTCATACTTTGGCACAAATTATACATCCAACTTTTTAAAGTACCCTTTTTACTCTTATCTCTTAAAAGTACTTTAAGAATACATTCTCTCTTGATTAAAAAGTAATAGTGTGTAACTTTTTTGATACAATCTAGACCATACTAAGAATCATACTACTAGGTCCATGTTTTCACTGGGGCCTTGGACTCAGGAAGTTGCAAAATACTTTTGTGGTATTTATTTGTGTATGTTTGTGCCTTTGTGCCAAAAAGGCTCTCAAGGGGATGTACAATCAATAAAAACCAAATACCATATATCATACTACATCTGTTTTATAAGATTTCACTCTTCCTCAACTGAGTATTTGCTTTATTGTAGCAATTCTGAACAAAGTACACTGAGGGCCGAATCCTATGGGCCTGCTGCAGCACCAGAACTCATGTTCAGGTAGCGCAGTATGCTTTACTGCGTGCGCAAAAGGTCATCATTCCATGCATCCGGGCTGCCGCCATAAGGGTTGAGTGGCCATGGCCTCATGCCAGTGGCCTGTGAATAAGCCCTGGTGCCAGGAAGTCGGCACAGGAAATGGATGATGGGCGGAACAGGCAGGAATGGGACGGAGACCAGGGTGGGGAGGGGGGGGTGTTGAGGCCAGGAAAGGGTTGATATTGGTGGCAGCAGCGCTGCCAATATCCTATCCCCCTTCCTGGCCTCAATCTGCCTTCCCAGATCCACTCGGACTTCTGCCTGCAACATTGTTTGCGCAGGTCCAAGTAGACCCATCCCAACGTTGGAAGTTTACCCCGGGCAAGGGAGCAAATGTTCCGTTGCCTGGAAGGAGACCTCTGGGACTACCTGTCCCCCTCAGGATGCAGTGCGTACTCCGGTGGCGCAGCTGCCTCAACAGGTGGGGATTTAGATAGGATTGGGCTGTAAGTCTCTTACTTAATTACAGGTTACGTTCCAGGGCTCTGTACCTAAGTCAGAATGTATACTTAAGTTGAAACTTTAGGTTCTTGCTGACCCAGCATTATCACACCTGTGTGAAAAGCACCACTGAAGGACATACTGTTCCTGCATGAAACTGCCAACACAGCCGTCCATAATTTGGACACCCATAACTCAGGGACCCAGTGTAATTCCAAAGACTTGCCTGTGGGCAAAAGTATTATCTTGGGTGTCCTCTGGGCCGAAGCAATTACAACACAGAAGGAACTACATTCTTACGTAAAATATTGGGGCTCCCTGCTTGTGTTTCTGTATGCGGTGCTTTGCACTGAAACTGGACAATCTAGATTAGAGACTATAGCATGGCTTGTTACTAAATTTTGGCTGAGAATTCTATATACCGTATTTCTTCCATTCTAAGGCGCCATTAATTCTAAGGCGCACCTTTAATTTTGCTACCACCAGCAGGGGAAAAAAAATTTCCCCAAGGATTTATATGCAAATTGTACCCCCCCCAATGCCACCTTCTTACTTATTACTGGGGCTTGTGGGGGCTTCAGGGAGGCTTGTGTGACCCTCTGCAGGCCTCCCCGATCCTCAGTTTGGCGAAAAACAGCTGTTTTCGGGCACTTCCGGTTTTCGCGAAAACCGGAAATGGCTGAAAACTGCTGTTTTTCACCAAACTGAAGATTGGGGAGGCCTGCAGAGGGTTGTGCAGGCCTCCCCGAAGCCCCCACCAGCCAGTAAGTAACCAGTAAGTAAGAAGGTGGCGTTTTGGGGGTGCAATTTGAACATCATCAATTCTAAGATGCACCCCCTTTTTTGAATTGGTAAATTTTGAAAAAACGTGCGTCTTAGAATCGAAGAAATACAGTAATCCCCCTCAGGATAGCCTATTTCCCCAGTTTATGCTAGATTCAGTCCTGTTAGCTGGGCTTCAGTTCTTTATGAAGAAAATAAAGACAATCGGCATTGATGCAGACCTTAACTCTAAAGGAAGCCCATCATGTTATTAAGCAAAGAATGTTAGACTTTGAGCAACAGGCACTATATTCTGCTGCTAACAAGATATGCTCTCCCATGCACTTTTCTATTCCCCCGAGTTATAGGCAGATGGCTCCTTTTCTTAGTCTATTGAAAGACCTCCAAGACTGTAGGGTAATCTCTCTTGCAAGGTGCAATGTGATGCCCTCTGCTGTGCTGTTTGGCAGGTATACGATGATCCCATATAGTGAGAGGTGCTGCCAATGTGAACCTAGTACGGTTGAATCTCTGCTGCATATGGTTCTGCTTTTCCTGCTATATAATGATCTTCGTCTACTCCATCTTGGGAAAGATAAGTGGATGGGCTGATCAAGATGGGCTACGGTACCTTCTTATGGTAACTGATGTTGAGATTCTCTCTAGGATAGCTGCTTTTCTAAAACTGATGGTTGAGCGACGGAGATTATGTTTCTCTAATTTTGCACGGGAGAGTTGTGGGGATGGCTGATTTTGTATTGTATGATGTATTACCGTATTAGCCTGAGTATAAGACTCACTTTCCCCCCTAATTTAAGTTTTTTACTAGGGGTGTGTCTTATAATCAGGCTGTTGCAATTCAGGTTTGCAGCCGCCCCTCCCCCAGGCTCAGCAGAAAAAGGGCGGCAAAATACTCACTGCTGCTGCTCAGCTGTTCAGTGAGTGCCTTTGAACGGTGTGGGACATTGCTGGAAGAAGCGGCAAGGGACTGGGCTATCTTCAAAGCAGGAGCTTAATTGAAGTGATTATCACTGTCGGCTGAGACGTCTTTGCAGAGGCTCCATATTTTTTTTTTTTAGAGGAGATAATGGCTCCTTCTCTGCCCTGCATGGCTTAAGGTATATCCTTTTTGTTTGTTAAAACAAGAGCATACATACCTCTCCCCTCTCCAGGCTGCAACCCTTTCCAGGCTGTAATCAGTTGTTAATTTTCATTCTCTGCTCTGCTGGATTTTGTATCCTTTTGTAAAGCAAGATCACATACACTTTCATCCCCCCTCCCTGGGCAATGAATGGTTTAGGCTGCAATCCTGTGCACACTTTCCTGAGAGTAAGCTCCATTGAGAACAGTGGGACTTGCTTCTGAGTAGACATGCACAGGATTGCACTGTTCGTTAAATCACTGGCATACATTTAATGTCAGTGATTTAATTAAATTTTAATAGCACCAAAGTTTAAGGGTGCATATTATAATCAGGTGCGTCTTATATTCGGGACAATACGGTATGTTTGTATGTTATGCCAATAAAGGTTTATGAATGAACGAATGAATGTACAACACAGAAGGGTTCTCCTTCTACACTATGCAACCAATGTTCCTTTGGTCTTAATTTTTATTCACATTAATCATAATTAAATTATAAAATTTGGACTGTAAGATTTTCTCTGTGTTTGCTTTTTAAAGAGAGTAGATAGCAGCTGTATGGGGCCTTGATTAGACTTAGCTTTAACTCTCCCCTTCCTCATTTCCTACTTGGTAAAAGGTGACTGTGTTTTGTTGTTGCTGGAGTAAACAACATTCAGGGCCCACTTTTTCTCATACAGTATTAATGTTCCCCTGCGCCTCAAAACAGCTTAGCTCTCTCTGTGCCCAAACCACCTTGGCCGTGCTGACTGCTTCCTCCATCCTCTCCTTCCCTTCTGCCTCCAGGAATCACCAGATTTTTGATGTTATCCAGTGTTATTGAGCTGTTGGTTTTTTCCCGTTGGCACAGCAAGGGGTTGCTATTTTCAGAGTTACTGAGCTGCTCGGGTTGTCTCCAAGGAGCTTCCATTGTTTGCTGCACCAGCTTCAAAGCCCCAACCAAGTTCATTTGTAAGTTGAATGTTTGTAACTTGAATATCTGTAAGTTGGGGGCCTTCTGAACAGAGTTCAGAACAACATACAAACATTTCTCATAATGACACAGGTCTAAAGTTGCAAACTAGACAAAACTTTACATGGGAGTGGTGGCTACGTTTGGAATACATTATATGAGCAATATATGTACAAATTCATACCTGTAAATTCACTATACTGTACAAGCATAATTTCAATTACTGGTTGGACCTCTGTATCCATGGGGGTTCTGTTCTGTACCACCATCACCACAATCCACGTAAAGCGAAATCACTTTAGCATGGATATCGGGGCTACTGTAAACCTTGAAAAAAGGTTAAAAATAACGTTCCTTAACTTTTCACTAGCAAACCGCTCCATTTGCAGGGCTGCAGACAGTGAAATCAAGCTCCTACAGCCTCTTCCAGGTCGTGCAACTTCCCCCTCCCTTTCCCAGGCTCACCCCAATGCATTCTGGGGTGACCTTGTGGAAGGGAAGGGGAAGTTGCGCGACCTGTAGGAGTGTTATTTCGCTGTCTACAGCCCTGCAAATGGAGCAGTTTGCCAGCAAAATGGTAAGGAACACTATTTTAACCTTTATTCTTGTTTTAGGTTTTACAATGGCCCCCATATCCGCAAGCATCTGCATCACGGGCGTCACTGGAGTGTGGCGGGGGGGCGGGCCGCCATGGGGTGACGCGCGCCATGGGGTGACGCGCGCACCCCCTCGCGCGTCACCTCCGTGACGCATGACACCCTCTGGACGCTCCGAGGCCGGCCCGGGAGCCGGCCTCGGAGCGTCCGACCCCGCAAAAAAAAAGCCCTCAAAACGGTCTCTGCGCATGCGCGAAAATCCGGAAAATACCCAGATGAACGCGCTGCGTGGGCCTTCTTTCAGAAGGCCCTGGAGCGCCGACAGGGTCGGACACTCCGAGGCCGGCTCCCGGGCCAGCCTCGGAGCGTCCGGAGGGCGACCCGGAGGGCGCTGCGCCGCGGTGGGGAGCCGGGTTGCCCCC
Organism: Plestiodon gilberti rubricaudatus; assembly: GCA_026170595.1. Classification (NCBI taxonomy): domain Eukaryota; kingdom Metazoa; phylum Chordata; class Lepidosauria; order Squamata; family Scincidae; genus Plestiodon; species Plestiodon gilberti. The sequence continues at coordinate 41,876,458 of JANXHW010000002.1, read as the reverse complement.
ACCCCCCGTGCCGCGATGACAGAGCATCACTAGGGTGACGCGCGCCCCCCACCCCAGGGTGACGCGCGGCCTAGTGACGCTACTGATCTGCATTGCGTCAAATCCGCAATGCTGAAATCACGGATATGGAATTCCTACCTGTATACAATATTTCAGCTTATAAAGCACTACTTTACATGCACTAAAACATTGAGAAGCCTGCTAAACAATACGACATGCAGTTCACATGTGCTACGAAGGAAGAAAACTTACACTGACTGAGAATTTACACTGGCGCTTGAGAAGATACGAGAAGTACACTTGCTGTATGTTCTTATAGGAACTGCATGTTGCACTGTTTAGTGTAGTTGTTGGTCTTGCTCTGTGTCTTGTGCTTACTGAAAACCAATACTGGCCACCAAACCTTCATAGACAGCCAGCTGTTTGTTGAGTGTTAACTAATAGTTGCATTGCTACATTTAAGGTACTGTACGGTAGTTACATAAATAGTTGAGTAGAATTTGTATTTTTATAATTAGGTATCGTTCTGTGCTCTATTCAGGTCAATTTTTGAGTTTTGCAGGTGAATTTTTGGGCTCAAGAACCACTAGGAGATTATAACACAGAATTCTATGGGGAAAATGTTTTCACTATATGAGTTTTCACCTTACTAGCAGTTTCATGAAACATTATGCCTCTAGAGTGAAAAAATACTGGATGGTATACATAGATACATTGTATGTATTATAATGTATAAGACCACAACAGTGTTTGTTGTGAATGTGATCATAGGCATACACTTTGTGTCTCCACATGGAACCCTGCTCTAAAATATATGGACTATGGAAGTGATAGGTGGTTGTTGCAATTTTGTAGGGTGGATTTAGTGTGTGTGTGTGTGTGTGTGTGTGTGTGTGTGTGTGTGTGTGTGTGTGTGTGTTTCCATGTGTGTCTTCCAAATGTTTTGCTGATAAGCGTGCCAGTTCAGAGTTGAGGCCAAACTTCTCCCACTAGGCAATTTCTCAGGCACTGCAGTGGCATTACATCCTATGCAGGATGCGGCCCAAGTCGATGGAGCCAGGACACAACTCAGGGAGAAGGGACGCTCGTCCCTTTGCCCTGGTGTCAGCCCCACCAGCCCTAATGGACCCCCTCGGATGCACTCAGCTATTTTTCTGGCTCACATTTGGGGAGCCGGGTAAGACTGGCCAGGCACAGGAAGGGGGTGAGGATATGGCGACACGTGCTGCCGATATCCCCTCCCCCCCCTGGCCTGGCCGGCCAATCACCACCTCCACTGCCACCCTGGCCCACCCTCCTGCTGCCCAGCACAGCACTTACCAGTGGCACGAGCGTCTGAGTGAGCAGTGCCGTCCTTGGTCTAACTCCAAGGGTGCCGTGAAAGTGCTTTACTGCATTTTCGCGACACCCTAGGCCAGTGTAACACTCGCTCCGCCAGCCTTTAATTATGCGGGATTGCGCTGTTCGTCTGGCCAGCTGAGAAGGAGGTGCAATATACCAGATTCCCCAGCTTCTAGACATGTGGGGAAACCTTTTTGCAAAGAAAAGAGAATATGCTAAGAGGCACTCAGTTTTAAGCACCTTCGCATTTTATACATGATGCTCAGCCTTTGTACAACATACTGTATTTTGTCAACAAGAGGCTACAGTTTTACACAGGTCATAAGTGCCCTTATGTTCATCACATTTGCTGGGGAGAAGGGATCTGGAATGGTGCTGTGTGTGTGTGATCCAATCCAAAAAAGGGTCCTATAAAGCTTCTGGGAGTTACTGGATTCTAGAATATTCTAGAAGACAGTCATTTTAGCATAGTTCTCTCCTTTTATATTCTATTGGTTTAAATGTTTGACCAGTCAATTGACTAAAGTTTGTTTTTGTTTTGCTTACTGTTCAGATGCCAATTCTAATAGCGCTATAAGTGTACTTAAATTCTCTCCAACCACCAAGGTGTTGCTGATTGTTTAAATATGAGTCATCTAAAATATAATCCAATAGAGAGAAAAGTATTTGCTTATTCAGGCAATTAAATGTATAGTTGATTATATAGCGTTATTTTCCTTGCTATGTAGCAGACTACAATATTTGTTCTAGTATAGCAATTCAAGTAGTGTTGAGCCTTATCACAAACTTTCCTATCATAATCAAGAAATAAATTTGGCATTGGGCTTTTCATTTAAAATTACATAACATGATCTTAATATCAAAATATGTCATTCTTTTGAATACTAATATGTCATTTTTGATCAGAAACTTTATAAAGTTAAATAGCTCTATGAGAACAAACTGTAATTGTTGGTAATTGTCTTTTTTTCCCTTCAAAATTAACAAATTATAACATCAAAACATTTCCAGTGAGGTATGTAGTAGGTCATTTGCAGCTGCAGGCATTTTCTCTCCCTTCAGGATGTACTTGTTTAGTTTCTCTCACTTTCTGCCTGTGGCAGTGTATAGTGAAATTCAGACATGTTCTTTCCCTTCAAGGAATCTCTAGGGTTGAAGAAAACTTATACAAAATTAATAAATGGTGTTGCTTTTTCATTATCACCCTTCAAATGCAATTTGCTGGGTGTTCCCTGTTTGAAAAAAAATGTTTAGGCTACATATATTACAAGAAAGCAGTGTTTCTGTTTAAAAAAATTTAGTATGGGGAGGTGCAGCTAATTGAGTGGAAATATGTCCTTTTTTAAAAAAAACTGAGCAATGATTGCATATAACAGTTTTTGCAGTCATTTTGCATGGTGGGGACACACCAAGCCCCAGTAATAAAAATGATAATAGAGACTGAATAAAAATATTAAAACCTAATGGTCAGTATAAAAGTGTGGTTCGACCCTAAAATTGGAGCTTACCTTTTTCCTTTATCTATTTTGATTGGCCTAATATTAGCTCTCTGTTTTGGAACTGATTGAATAACTTTGCAAGCATACATTGAATTTTGAGATTCTAAAATATTTTTATATGTTATATGTCATAAATGTGGTTTCTGGGCATGCTAGCAATCCCCACAGAAATGGCTTGCTTATCCTAATGCTATGTCCCTTGTTCACATAGTAAGTTTAAAACAAAAATATCTTATTTTTTTCTTTCAAACATTGTAGAGTACATTAGCAGTAACAAAAGTCAATGAAGATGTTTTGAGATATTCAGTTTGATTGGGTCCAGGTGCACCATATTTCTTCATAACTGTTGTGCCGTATTGCAAAAAGAACCCTCTTAAGGAGGAGGCAATTTGGCAAAGATATTATTACTTATATCATATGCTACACGATAGCCCCAATTTTACACTGCCAAGGGCAATGTGAATGAAGACTGCTTTGTTTGGAAGAAAAGATAATGAATCTTGTTGATGCATTAGGGAAAAACAGCTTAAACTTTCATTCTATGGCAGTGAGTCTCTATTTTGCTGTCAGTGTGAAATAGTTTTGTTGCTTCTCATAATTATTCTATGATTTGTGAAATTAAATATTGTGTAAAGCATTAAAATTGTGTTCATATTCACTTAGTTTCTTAGTGTTTTGGTTGGCTACATAAAAAAAGATTTAAGAAGATACTTATTTACTTGATACCTCTTGGACGGAAGGTATTCCTAAAGTATTTACAGAAGCTCACCACTCAGCTTGTTTTCTGTGTTAACCTTTTTCTTGTTGGAATTGTCTTTTGAATGCAAATGCTCCCTCTGTCACTTGGGGTACCATGACTGAATCTGTAGAAATAGTTTCTGAATGTTTATTACCATTACAGTTTTTGAGGAAGAGCAGAAGTTACTCAAATTTCCCAAAAAGCCAACTTTCCTATTCATGCTGCCCTTCTGCAATGTCTAGTTGTGGGGATTTGTGGGTGCATTCTGAGGTTCATGCTCAGTTGTTGAGGGGCCATGATGAGGCCTTCCTGCACTGGTCAGCACTAGTGAGAACCCCCCTTGGCTTGATTTAGAATTGGCTTAATAATTTTAGGCTTCCTCAGTGATCGTTCTCTAGACACATTATACTGGTAAATAGCTGTTTTCTGAGACTTTTTCCTGATTATAATCTTGACATATGTGAACCAAATGTGAAGCTATACACAGGTGCATTACCATATTGACCCATAGGAATTACAGTTGCTAGCCCCAACTTTAGTGAAAAACTCTTTGGAACATCAGTGGTCTCCTCCCCTGGCCCCATTCCCCCCCCCCCAAATACTCTGGAAAAAGAGTTTTAGAGCTGGATTGCAGACAATAGCCACATAAAACATTTGCAAGAAATAACCAAGTTGTGACTCAAATAGGGAAGATACTTACTGAACATTTTTTTTTTGCATAATGCACCCATGAAACAGCTTGAAGTTCATGTAGTTTCACAAGAATCAGTGAGAGTTTCTTTGAGAGTAAGGTGTTTAAAAAGCTTGCACAAGAGCAGGCTTTGGACACCTGATAAATGCTGACCATGCACACAAACAGAATCTTCTTTCACATTTCAAGTTAGACTAAAAACTTTGGAGAGAAATTTTGCTTGATTTTGTAACATAGCTGAGTATTACTAACTGGACAAATTTGTTATCCCAATCAAGTAATTACACATTTCAGTAACATCTCTAATCAGCATCCTGCACAAATGAATTGTATGCCAAAGAGCACTCTCCAGAATCCTTCACAACAAGCTGAAATTCCTTGATGGAGGTGACAATTTGAAAACAACTGCCATAAAACTAGAGTGGACAGAAGTGCAGGGAGAACCCAAATACTGTACAGGCCCCCCCAGTATCCATGGGGGATACGTTCCAGGCCCCATACAGATACTTGAAAATGGCAGATAGGGTCGAACGGCCCCCTGTGCCCTTACCTTTATTTCTTTAGCGTTGGTGCCAAGCCAGCACAGGTCTTGCTTAAACAGAACACTATAAGCAGCAGCATGCTTGATACTTTGTGCTTATAGCACAGAGCCTGAATGATTCTAGGAAGTAGACTTGGTGCTAGAAAGGCTCCGAATGTTAACAGGAAGCAGTTAACTGCTTATAGTGTTCTGTTTAAGCAAAACCCGCTCTGGCTTTGTGCTAGAGCTAAAGAAATAAAGGCAAGGGCCGTGGGGGGGACACGACCCGGATCCACGGATAATTGAATCCGCAGATACTGGAACCCCCCCCCCCCCGTATAGCTCTTCATTTTTACACATAGAATGATTTTGCATATAAGTTTCCTGAATGTTTTTTTGCAGATTGTTATAATTGGTTGTGCCATGCTTTGTCACTGTGAGCATGCTAATGGAAAGTAGGGCTATAAATTGAATGAATTAAATTAGTGAATGTGGAGTGTGCATCCTCCACATAACATATTTATGAGAACAAAATCTAAGATGTCAAAGATTTTACATCTGTAGTTCATGTAGATAAATCCTTCTATTCATTTTTTGTTTTTGTTTTAAGCCTTGTAAGATAACTTTCTACCTAAAGTGAGAACTTGGTATCGGCCAACTGTGAAATAAAAACTTAGAAAAATATATTAAAACACCAGTAATAAAATTTTCAAATAAAATAGTTGAATCTAAGCAAAAATAGATTATAGAACATACAATAACAAGAATCAAATCTGAATGCTGACTTTAGCCAAACAGTTGACATTGGGTGCTTGTAGAATTAATAGTTGAGAATTAATAAGTGCCTCTAAATTTATATTTAACTGGTCATTTGGTTTATTGTACTTAAAATATTCATTAGTGAATATTGTATGCAGAGTATAACATTTGCTAGCTGATTATAAATAGCGTAATTCAGATATCATTAGCATTACTTACTGATGTTGACTTATGCACCTTCTTAGAATGTTAGTTTCTCTTGCCTGTTTAATCAAGCAGACATATATCATATTTTTAAAACCAGATGTCTTTCACATAATGACTGTTTTCATGTTCAGCTAGGCCTATTGTTTGTTTTATATCTCTCACTGTGTATTTTTCTTCTGACTGTATTTCCCATGAGTCTTGGTAAGTAGATCATGTAGTCTGAAAATGATTTAATTTAGAACTGGGGGTGTAGGAGGCGAGAGAGGACTAATTAAAGGACATATGCAGGAGTCCATCTGGGTTGCTAAAATCTTCCCCCACCAACTGAAAGAATACATTTCCATTGTGGAAAAATACTCTTCTGAACTTCAGATACTTCAATATAAAATTTTCATGGCTAAATGCATATTATGTAAAATTTTGCAGTAATTCAAAGACCTCAGGTACTTTATATTAGACTGTTCATTTGTCCGAATTACATGTTCGTAAAATATTTTTTTTACAAACTACCTTCCTTAGATTTTTACCATGTAGTAGGGGAAAATAAAGCAGTGTTTCAAAAGACTCAAGCCCCCGATTATTAGGCATGGGCTGACCTCTGAAAATGAATAAAGGCATAGAGACTCTGAACAGATTCATAGGGTTGTTGTATTATGATTAGAACTGAATTTGGGATTATGACTGAACTTTTTGAAAACATTGTTACCACATGTGCTCAGGTACTTGTTGTGTACACTCATGCATATGCACCCCGACCTGCAAGCAACTTGAGTCTTTATTCATAGCACACCCAATGGATATTGACTTCCTCAAGAGGCTAGAGATACAAATATTAATACTCACACAATATTAGGGGAATAAATGTACAAAAATAGGGAAGGGAAAGTAAAGATTAGCTTGCAATAAAAACATATTTAGAATGGTTAAATTACTATCCCTATTGAGGAGATGGTGACATGTCAAAGGGGAGCTCAGAGGAAAGATGCAAATGGCCTGTGTAGAACCATCTGCCTACCCAGTGGGACTATGGGATTATGATGGGAGATGCAGGTTCTTGAGCTGAACAAGAGAGGGGGAAAGATAGCAAGGATTAAGCTGAAATGTGAGACTGCATCTGGAATTGGAATTCACTTTTGGAATGTAGCATCAGTAACATGAAATTCAATCTGCCAAGCATTGTCTTGTTTTTTCAGTGTCCCTGATTTTAGATAAAGTAGCATTTAGTCATTACACCATAATTTTCTGTACATACTGTAGTAAAATGATATTGCTATAATTATGTAATGCCTTCCTGCCCGTGCCAGTGGACACACGAAGGCCCACTGATCAAGATAAGACAGGGCAGGGGAGGGCGGAATGGGTGTGGGCAGAATGGGGAGGTGACGGGGTGGCGATGGGGTTGCTGAATACTGCGTAACACATTCTGCAGCTTCTACCAACTAGTACTTCCCTTGCTTAGACTCTGGGGTTGACTTAACCAGTTGTCATCTTGAAGTGTATAGTACTGCTGTGGTTGGCAAGTTTGGTTCATGTGGTATGTTCAAGCTTACAAAACGTTTTGTCTTGTTGAAGGCAAATTATATCAGATAACAGGTAGGATTTGGGGGGGGGGGATATTTGTGTCCAGGCATTCCCTGAAAATGAAAAGTGAAATACAGTTGATCCTTTCCATCTGCGGATTTGTCTCACCGCGGGTCACGGGCCCACGGGGGTCCACATGCAAACGCTAACAAAGAAAAAATAAGCTAAAACCCCACTTTTTTAACCTTTTAGCAGCAATTCACACCGTTCTGTAGCCCCTGCAGGGCTTCTGGAAGCTTAACAACCCACTTCTAGGTCGAGTGAAGGTTCTTCCCCACCAGCTTGTCCCAGAATGCACCTTGGGGCAAGGCTGGGAGGGAGGGATGGGAAGAGCCTTTGCGTGACCTGGAAGTGGGTCGTTAAGCTTCCAGAAGCCCTGTGAAGGCTTCAGAACGGCGCAATTTGCTGCTAAAAGGTTTTAAAAAGCCCACGTTTTTTAGCCGTTTAAATTGTTTTTTAGCGTTTTACACGTATCCGCAGATCCTCTCTATCCGCGGGGGTCCTGAATGGATAGCGAGGTTCGACTGTATATGATTGTGTTTGCTATGTGCAACTACGTTTTCCTTCATATTGTCTCAGTGGCAGAATTAACAAATGTTAACTATATTTGTAGTGAAAATATATTACTAAAATCTGTTTTTTTTTCTTTAGTCTCATTTGGAAGAGTGGTATAAACTAAAGGTGTGAAATCTTTAGCACATGAACAAATCCAGTTACCTTCCCATTTTCTTTTGGCCAGTTCTTACATCTAGCACATGTGTGTTGTTAGGATCCACAATAGATCATGTAGTGTTTGTTTTGTTAGTGAAAGGGCTAAAGCAGGGGTTGTCAACCCTACAGCCCATGGGCCTGATTTGGCCTGGAAGCTGAAGTCCGGCTCGTGTGGAGCTCAGCTTTGAAAGACTTTGCCTCCCGCCCAAGGCACTGCGCACTGGAAGGCAATGGTGTAGCCACCCACCTGGGCTTGCAGAATCTCTGTGCTGCTGCTCCGCCGTTCTCCATCTGGCATGCAGTGACTTGGGCAGAAGGTGAAGCCCCCGAGCCGAGCTCTGCACCGGTCACTTCTAGGTGTTTGCCAACCCAGAAATTGGGCGGTGACATGCTGATGTCACTGCTGAACTTTCAGCCCCCTTAAATAAAAAGGTTGCCGACCCCTGGGCTTAAAGGATAAGGGAAAGTGGGGTGCCAAGTGGCGGGTGAGATGAGGAATATCAGCATTCCAGATTTTTCTTGCAACAGTTATGGTTATTTAAAAATCTTTCCTTCTCAGTTTGCTTGCACTTTGCTCCTTTAACAGTAAGCAACTAGCAGATCATTTGTGCAGACTAACACTGAACAATGTTGCCTAACCATAGGCATAAGAGCAATTACCTAAATATAAATACGCTTCTGTAAGCATTATTTCTTGATATTAAGAATATTCATAATTTCAGTGTCAGGAGCCCACAAATACATTCTCCTGTAACAGCTATAAATGTAATTTTGATGACCAACTGAGATTGCCTTTACCATAGGATTAGATGGTTTTTTAAAAGCTACTGACAACACGAGGAGAGAGTGCCACTTTTAAAATGGCATCAGACTGCTAGGTTCAGACTAAGGTTGGTGGAGAAGAGGTTGCTACAAATGCACATGGATATATCCCCCACCTGCCATGTAGAACTGATGATGATCTGCCCTGATGTACAAAAGGGATATAAGGGGGGGGGGGGTGTATCCGCAAATCCTCTATCCACGGATAGCGAGAGGCCCCCACCCCCACATGTCCCACTAGCCATTATTTTACCTTAGAAGGTGGTGTGTATCTTCCTTGAAACAAATGCTACAAGCAGCAGCATGCTGCTTATAGCGCTGAAGCTGACTGAGTGCTAAAGAGACTCAGCCGAAGAACAGAAAATAGTTCCAGTTCTTGCTTCCTGTTCTTCAGCTGATCCTCTCTAGCACTCAGCCGGCGTCTGTGCTATAAGCAGCATGCTGCTGCTCGTAGCGTCACTTTAAAGCAGGCGTGGGGAACATCTGGCCCACGGGTCGTTAGGCCCCCGAGGTCATCCGGTCCGACCTGCCGAGGCCCACCCCCAAGCTCATTCCGTTCGGCCCGCCGAGGCCCACCCCACCGAGAGGAAAACCAAAATTAATGTTTTCATCTCGGTGGGCCTCAGCGGGCCGCACGGAATGAGCTCAGGCACTTACCTTGTATCGGCGCGCACTCATGAGGGCAATCAGGAAGAGGAAGCGGCACACCCCTCTAGGAATCGTCTAATCTCGCTGGTGACTTTAGTGAGATTAGGGAGGCGATTCCTAGAGAGGCGCTTTCCTCTTCCTGATCGATCACCCTCATGGCTGCGCGCCAATACAAGGTAAGTACCTATTGTTGTTCGTCCCCGCGCCCGGCCGATAACCTCCCCGGCCTCCGTAGGCTCCGCGCTCACTCTCCTGGGCTCCGGGGGTGAGCGCGGAGCCTATGGAGGCCGATGTGGCAGCAGCCGCAGTTTCTTTGTGGGCCGCCGCGGCCCGCAAAGAAACGGGCTGCTGCCGCATCGGCCTCCGTAGGCTCCACGCTCACCCCCCGGAGCCTGGGAAAGTGAGCACGGCGCCGCGAAGTGCATTCAACATTTGTTTTGAATGCAAAACAAATTTTGCATGGGGGTGTGTGTGCAAAAGGGTTTATTAAATAAATAAATTAATTAATTAAATTAAATTTTGGCCAGCCTACAAACAAATTCGTTATATTTAAAACGGCCCTTGCCAGGGAAAAGGTTCCCCACCCCTGTTTTAAAGGAAGATACAGAGCAGCTAATTAAGGTAAAAAATGGCAAGTGGGGTGCATGGGAGGGTCTTCCGCTACCCGCAGATAAGTCAATCCTGGATAGCGGGGGGGGGGGCTGTACAGCATAATAATAATAATGCTTAGAACAAATCTAAATGTAATTACAACAAGCTGTTAATTTAGCCAAAACATATTGTAGCCAAGTCTGAAGAATCTATTCTGAGTTTTAGCCCTTCAAATGAACCATATTGTTTTGTAGCAATATACCAAAAATAGTTGTCTCAATTTGTAGTTACCAAGTAATTTTTTCAAATTATAGTTTTATTCATTGAGACTATATTTATATGCAGCTTTTAGACAAAGAGTTCTCAAAGCAGATCCTGAAAACAACTCCAATTGAAGTTGAATATATACTACTACGTTGAATGTACATGGTGGAATGTACACTACTATTTTCCTTTCAAGAAGAGACCCTAAGATCTACATTACTACATTGACATTCCTTTTCTAATCAATGTGGCAGAAAGTTAATGTACAAGATAAAGCTGAAGTTAAAGGTGATCTAGTATTTTTTTCTGAGTGGTCTGTGGGAAGATCTGTGGGAAGATCTAACTTATCTCTTCATTGTTTTAGTATAAGCAGTAAGAAGAAGGGTATTTGGTCCCATCGTATTTGGTGTCTTATTTCAGTGGTATAGTACATGCTTACATGCAGCAGGTCTTAGGTTCAGTCCACTGACATCTTCAAGTAGAGATGGGAAAAGCTCCTCTCTGAAACCATGGAGATCTGCTGACAGTCAGTCTTGCTAATGCTGAGCTGGATGGACCAATGGGCTGAATCAGTATGAAACAGCTTCCTATTGATATCATTTTTAGGATTGAAACTGGATGCTCATGTTGCTGAACAGGTTCTGCTTTTGAATAGGCACCAAGGGTTCTCATTGGGTGCTTATTCTCAAGACTTATATAGCCCTTTAATACAGTGGGCCCCCATATCCACGGATCCGCTATCCACGGTTTCAGTTATCCACGGATCACTGGGACGCCCCCAGGCTTTTACTTAACAGAAACCTTGCAGAGCCTCTCTAGGACTTAGTCTCATTCTACTTGCCTGCAATGGAGGCTGCTTCTCTGTTTGTTCTAAGGAAGAAACAAAGCTTGCTGAAAGAAAAACAAGAGCTGGGGGGGGCCACACGTCTGCCCGCAGGGGAGGCAGGGCGGGGGCCCCTCAGGAAACCACGCTCTTATCCATGGTTTCAAGTATCCATGGAGTGGCCTGGAACATATCCCTAGCGGATATGGGGGGAGTACTGTAGTTATCTGCTAAGCATATCTGGTGTCTAAACTTACAGGTACAGCCTGATGTCTCATTTATTGCCTACATTGCTTATATAAATACATTTTTGTAGCATATATATTAATTACAGTGGACCTTTCATTAATCCAGATTTGTCTTTATGTAGAGTTTGGGTGTCAAAAAGTTATAGCAATAACCAAAATGAAAATCTAAAAATGTTTTAAGATCTTCCTATAAAATGTTTTAAAAGTAGCACAGATCAATCGGGTATCACTATTTTATTTGAGAAATTTATTAATAGAAGTCTGCTTTTGTGTGTTGAGAATTTTGGTTTATAAATTATGATGATGTATAACAATTGTTGTGTTGATTTTTGCCAAGAAGCAGACCAAATTGGAATTATTTTCACTGTGTGCCTTTGTAGCCCATTCTACCTGACTCATCAAATAAAAAATTCATCAATTAATCCTCTGACAATAACGATATATTCACAAAAATCAATCTGGAATTGATTTTTTGAGTCAAAACATGAAAACCAAGCCCTGACCTACACATAATGTGAAATTTTTCTTCATTTCAACCATATTATTGTGTATAAAAGCTGAAGTGTTTCTATAATTATTTGTTCTGAGATAACTGCAAAAGTGTGGTTGTTTGAGGAAGGGTATGTGTGTTATGGAGATGTGCTGAACTTTAAGCGAATAAAGTTGTCAAATACAAGCAAGAATGCAGTTGATAGGAATTCTCTTAGGAACAATCCTATCCAACTTTGCAGCGCTGATGCAGCCATGCCGACGGGGCATGTGTTGCATGCTGTGGGGGCAGTCATGGAGACCTCTTCAAGATAAGGGAATGTTTGTTCCCTTAGCTCGGGGCTACATTAGCAATGGGAAGTTTGATAGGATTGGGATCTTATAAGGCTAACGGAGAGAGAGAGAGACTGATCATTGAAGCCTGATGGGATACCAACCAGTTAATCAACAGTGAGTTGAATATCAGGGCCAATGAAATCTTGAGCAATTTAAAGTGATAAAAAGCAGCATATTATGAAATGGTTTTAATGTGCAAAGTATTCAGTATGACCTGTATCACTTTTTTTGTAGTGATTTATTGTTGAAACAGTAGAAACCTGTGAGGAATCTTTTGCTCTCAATCTATGTTCAATATTCTATTGGAATAGAATATTGTATATTTTTTTAATGTGCCTTCTTTAATATTTTTGAAACTGTGCTTTGCTCATGCGATGTTTTGAAATGGTTTCCATCTGAAAGGTCCTCGTAATTGTTTTTTTTTTAATTCATTTGTGTATAGTGAAGAAGGTGAGAACAATGTTCGTCATTCTCCAGTGGTTCCACGGTGGTTAAGTCTCTGGTATCTGGGAAGGTCCTCCCTCCCGTGCAAGCAGAGAGATGATCCAAGTTCTGCTGGGGGCGAGGGGTTCCCCCAGATCCCCAGACTGACCTTGCCTCGGTTACAGGTCAATCAGGTGCTCCAAAGGGTTTTTTTTTCCTTTTCTCCACCATTTCATCTTTGTCTTTTGGGGTTTTTTTGTTACTGGCTAGGCACAGCACAGATCCCTAACTCATTGCACTTGATACAGGTGCGACAAGCTGTTGATTTCAAGCCCGCAGAAGAGCAGGCTGGGCAAAGGTGTCAGAACGCGCAGGCACCATTTATTTCCTCGCACACGTGGTGGGAGAGCTATGAGTGGCGCCACATCACCGGTAGGCGGTACATAGGAGCTCCTTGTCCATCTCCCTTGGGCCAGTCACTATCTCTTAACCTAACCTACCGCATTGGGTTGTTGTGGGGACAGAAGAAACCATATACCGGTATACCATCCTGAGCTTCTTGAAGAAAGGGTGGAATACAAATGTGAAAAATAAATACTCCCCCTGTGCACCAGATCCCATCCTGTATTGTATGTGTGTGTTTTTAATCCCTTGTTCAGTTTATAGTTGACTCTATAAACAAACATTAGATCTATACAGCTGTAATGCATTTATTTAAACTTTAAAGTAAATAAGAATTGTAAAATTTAGTGAGAAACAGTTTAGGTAAAGGTATCCCTTGACAATTAAGTCCAGTCGTGTCCGACTCTAGGGAGCGGTGCTCATCTCCGTTTCAGAGCCGAAGAGCCAGCGCTGTCCGAAGACGTTTCCATGGTCATGTGGCCGGCATGACTCAACACCAAGGCGCATGGAACACTGTTACCGTCCCTCTGACGCGGTACCTATTAATTTACATTGCTCAAAAAAAAAAAGGGAATACTGAAACAACACAATGGAAGTCCAACTCAATCACACTTCTGTGAAATCAAACTGTCCACTTAGGTAGCAACACTGATTGACAATCAATTTCACAAGCTGTTGTGCACATGGAATAGACAACAGGTGGAAAGCATAGGCAGTTAGCAAGACATCCCCAATAAAGGAGTGGATCTGCAGGTGGTGACCACAGACCACTTCTCAGTTCCTATGCTTTCTGGCTGATGGTTTGGTCACTTTTGAATGCTGGCGGTGCTTCCACTCTAGTGGTAGCATGAGATGGAGTCTACAACCCACACAAGTGGCTCAGGTAGTGCAGCTCATCCAGGATGGCACATCAATGCGAGCTGTGGCAAGAATGTTTGCTGTGTCTGTCAGCGTAGTGTCCAGAGCATGGAGGCGCTACCAGGAGACATGTCAGTACATCAGGAGACGTGGAGGAGGCCGTAGGACGGCAACAACCCAGCATCAGGACCGCTACCTCCGCCTTTGTGCAAGGAGGGACAGGAGGAGCACTGCCAGAGCCCTGCAAAATGACCTCCAGCGGGCCACAAATGTGCGTGTGTCTGCTCAAACGATCAGAAACAGACTCCATGAGGGTGGTATGAGGGCCCGACATCCACAGGTGGGGGTTGTGCTTACAGCCCAACACTGTGCAGGACGTTTGGCATTTGCCAGAGAACACCAAAATTGGCAACTTTGCCACTGGCACCCTGTGCTCTTCACAGATGAAAGCAGGTTCACACTGAGCACATGTGACAGATGTGACAGGGTCTGGAGACGCCGTGGAGAACGTTCTGCTGCCTGCAACATCCTCCAGCATGACCGGTTGGGCAGTGGATCAGTAATGGTGTGGGGTGGCATTTCTTTAGGGGACCGCACAGCGCTCCATGTGCTCGCCAGAGGTAGCCTGACTGCCATTAGGTACCGAGATGAGATCCTCAGACCCCTTGTGAGACCATATGCTGGTGCGGCTGGCCCTGGGTTCCTCCTAATGCAAGACAATGCTAGACCTCATGTGGCTGGAGTGTGTCAGCAGTTCCTGCAAGACGAAGGCATTGATGCTATGGACTGGCCCGCCTGTTCCCCAGACCTGAATCCAATTGAGCACATCTGGGACATTATGTCTCGCTCCATCCACCAACGCTACGTTGCACCACAGACTGTCCAGGAGTTGGGGGATGCTTTAGTCCAGGTGTGGGAGGAGATCCCTCAGGAGAGTATCCGCCACCTCATCAGGAGCATGCCCAGGCGTTGTAGGGAGGTCATACAGGCACGTGGAGGCCACACACACTACTGAGCCTCATTTTGACTTGTTTTAAGGACATTATATCAACGTTGGATCAACCTGTAGTGTTTTTTCCACTTTAATTTTGAGTGTAACTCCAAATCCAGACCTCCAGGGGTTGCTACATTTTATTTCCATTGCTAATTTTTGTGTGATGTTGTTGTCAGCACATTCAACTATGTAATGAACAAAGTAATTAATACGAATATTTACTTCAGATCTAGGATGTCTTATTTCAGTGTTCCCTTTATTTTTTTGAGCAGTGTACTTGCAATTTCTTGCTTTCGAACTGCTAGGTTGGCAGGAGCTGTCGCACGGATTCGAACTGCTGACCTTTCGATCAACAGCTCATGGTTCAGTGGTTTAACCCACTGCGCCACCTGTTTACTCAAGAGTAAAATTACTGTTACTTGATATGTAGTAAATTCTGATTGCTGTTCCCTGAATGTATTCATTCTTACAACAAATAAACATTAACAAATGTTTCATGTTTTATAGATGTAAAAAAGAGCTGAATGCATACAATTCAAACGCTGTTCAATTGATTTTTCTCTTTTCATAGTAAGCAATAAGAATGCTAACTTCAGGGGAAAGTGATTATGAACTGCTGGAATTCTGAAGACTGCTGGAATTCTCATTCTTATGGGAAACAAGGGGAATATGCAGTGAAATCTGTACTTTAGTTTTCAGGAAGGCTGATTTCAGTAAGCTCTGAGAAATGATAAGTAGGATTCCAGTGGTAGATGAACTAATGGGAATAAGGGTCCAAGATGGATGGGAGCTCCTAAAGAAGCATACAAAACAGTCCAAAACTATTCCTATGAGAAAGAAAAAGACACCTCAAAAAGCCAGTGTGGCTGAACAAGAATCTTAGTGGTGAGTTGAAGATTAAGAAAGACATACAGGGAATGGAAGATAGGACTTGATCACCAGGGAGGAGTACAGATAGGTACTGTAGCCCAGACTTGTAGAGCAAATGTCAGGAATGCTAAAGCTCAGTATGCGTTGAGGCTGGCCAGAGATGTCAGGAACAACAAAAAGGGCTTTTTTAGGTATGCCCAAAGAAAGAGGAATGAGAGGGTGGGATTGCTGCTTGATGAGGATGGCTAGTTGGTGTCGGGTGACAAAGAGAAGGCAGAACTGCTCGACTCCCTCCCACTTTGCATCTGTTTTCTCTCAGAAGGAAGATTGTGCAAATGTGGATGCTGGATCATTGGCTGATGGGGGAAATATGTACATCCTCACAGAGGTAATAAAAACATAAACAGCACAGGTTTGCAGATTAAGAATGACAGGGAACTAGTTAAGAACCACTTAACTGACCTAAATGAATTCAAGTCATTTGGCCCATCCTAGAGTACTAAAGGAACTTGCGAGTTTAGTTGCAGAGCCTCTGTCACTTATCTTTGATAAATCCTGGAAGACAGGGGAGGTGTGTGCCACTAGACTGGAAGTGGGCTAAAGCAGACCCAATCTTTAAAAAGGGGGAAAAGGAAGACTCGGGAAATTACAGACCCGTCAGTCTGACTTCAATACCGGGAAAGATATTAGAACAAATTAGACATACAGTCTGCACCCATCTGGATAACTCGCTGATTAATAGAAGCCAACATGGATTTGTCAAAAAGAAATCTTGCCAGACAGACCTCATCTTCTTTTTTTGATCGGGTTACTACCTTACTGGACAACAGGAATGCTATGGATGTAATTTATCTTGTCTTCAGTAAGGCATTCGACGAGGTACCCCATGACATCTTAATCAGCATGTTGGTAAAATATAGATGATGTGATTGTTAGGTGGATTCGCAACTGGTTGGATGACCGTACACAAAGGGTGTTCATCAATGTCTTCACATTGACCTGAAGGATGGTTTTGCATGAAGTGCACCAGGGCTCTGTCTTTGGCCCCATTCTCTTTAACATCTTCATCAATGACTTGGATGAAGGGATATGAGGAGCCCTCAACAAATTTGCAGATGACACCAAGCTGGGAGGTGTAGCAAACACAATAGAAGACAGTAGAAGCATTCAAGAAGACCTTGACAGAATGGAATATTGGGCTGGAATGAATGAGATGAAATTTAACAGGGACAAATGCAAGGTTCTGCACATAGGCAAAAATAACCAGACGCAATTATAGAATGGGAGAAACCTGGGTTGACAGCACAACGTGTGAGAGGGACCTTGGAGTTGCAGTGGATTACAAGATGAACATGAGTCAGTAGTGTGATGCAGCTGCAAAGAACGCTAATGCAACATTAGCCTGCATTAGTAGAACTGTAGCTTCCAAGTCACTAGAAGTTGTGGTTCCGCTTTACTCCACATTGGTCAGAGCTCATCTGGAGTACTTTGTCCAATTCTGGGCACTTCACTTTAGGAAAGATGTGGCCAAACTGGAACAGGTTCAAAGAAAAGTGATGAGGATGATCGTAGGGCTGGATAACAAGCCCTATGAGGAAAGGTTGAGCCTGGAGAAGTATGTTTAGCCTGGAGAAGAGGAGGCTGAGACACCCCGAACCCCCCCCCCCAGTTCTGGAGCCACTGCAATTAGGGTAGGTAGTACTGAGCTAGATAGACTACTGATCTGACTAAGACATCTTCCACAGTTCCTGAATGCTTCACTTGTTTCAAGATAAGAGTACAGTTTGGTTCTTGTGTTTTGCTTGTGAATATGAAGACTATGAAGATGGTTAGGCATGGATGAGTTGAAATATCAGTAGTAATGGAGATGGATTGGTGAGAAGGTTGAAATATCATGAGAATGCAGATATTGTAAGTACTGTATATCCAATACTTGTACTTACAGGTACGTGTGTTACTTGTAGGTGGCTTAGATGAATGCATAGTGGACTTGAAGCACCACTGTTGGTCGTGAATTACATGTTCTTTCAGATTTTAGCAGATGTCTACCCAACACTTTTTGGGTTTCTGCATACAGAAATTGTTTGTATGAATACTGATTTTCATAAGGATATTCATGTATTTTAGAATGTTTTAACAACTTTTTTTCATGTTTAACTATATTTTTAAAACAAAAGGTTGAGGATATATATATGACTTTAGGTTTATTTCAGTTTATTTTTTGTGTGCATTTTCAACAGGAATTTATTTGCTTTTATAGGTGAGCTTCCATAACAAACTCCTCTAGGGAATGTGCTTTTTACCAGAGACTGGTAATAAGAGTAACTTGCAGGCAACAGGCATACACCTTTTTCAGACTGTTTTTAATAATGCATTTTTGTTTCCCTTGCTGTTTTGAAACCTTGTAGGTTACTGTATACAAGGTGGCCACAAAGTTCCTATGCATGAGATTATGTGAATTTGGGATCAAACACATTTAAACCTGCATAAGAACTTTGTGACCACCCTGTAGTTTGATATTACATGGTTTGAAATTATTTTGATAAGTGTTTTTTTTTAGACACGGGTCATAATTGATGGAGGATTTTTTGAAGTTAAAAAATAACCCTTTCCAGAGCAGAGAGGGTGTAAGACAGTGGTTCTCAAACTGGTGGTTCATGACAACCGGATGCTGTCCCCTGCCACCTTAAAGGGCAGGGGCAACATGGTGGCGGCAGCGATCCCAGAGAAAAAAAGTTCTCTTGCCGAGAGAAAAAAAAGTTACTTTTTGTGTGTATACTTACTGGGGGTTCTGGAGCCCTCTGGAGGGTGCGGGGAGGCCTCCATGACGATTTACAGCCACTTCCAGTTTCGCAAACCCCGGTAAGTACAAAAATCACCTTTTGTTTCCTGGTGCCAGCGGTGATCCCAGGGATCGCTGCCACCGCTGTCCCCACCCCCACAGCTACTCAAAGTTCTCCCTGCCTCGCAGGGAGAACTTTAAGAACCACTGGTGTAAGACATTGAATTTCATTTGTTAGCAGTACTAAGACTATTGGCATTGGCAGTGTTTTGCTGACTATTCAGAGCTACCCCACCAGTGTGTTTTAAGATTGATAAGAGTTATACCTTCCTTCAGATAAGGGAATTTAGTAATTTATTGTGCTGTAATGTGTTCCAGCTAATGGAAAATTCTGACATTGTCTCTCAGGGATTCCTCCCTTTTGCTGGTGACTAGAGCCAAGGCCCATTGGAAACCTGAGATTTAGGGAGTGGGACTTCACTCCCCTGCAAGTTATTTTCCTAAGTCTGTAAGAGAAGTAGGGCACATCTGACTTAAGCCAAATTAAAGAAAAGGAGCCAGAGGAACAGCTTCCTTATGTTTCCTTCATCCCTTCACCTCTCTAGCTTACTAGGCAAGGGAAGAAAGCAGCATGTCTCTTTCTTTCTACAAGCCCTAGTCCAGGCTCAGGCTGAGATACCTTCCCATTCTACCACTAGGTGGGGTTAGTTATCTGAGCAGTCAACATGCCAAAATAATGTGGACCTCTGGACCATATTCATGGAGTATTTCTGAAATTGTGAAGGGGTGAGATCACTTTCTCTAGAGACCAATGTTCCCCCTTACTTTTCATGTTGGTGCACGGTGGCGTGATAGTGTCTCCAGATGCTTGGCATATGACGTCATATGTCATTACTGTCCGGGTTGCTGAGCTCTGAGCTGCACGGGAGCACTGTGCGCAATTGAGGCGGAACACTGTTAGGGACTCTCCCACCTCTTCTTTTTCAAGCAGTTCTATTGGGCACACCACTCAAGAAACTGCTGCCACAGCAGAGAAAAATGGATTCATCAAAGAGCATTCCATACTTGTGAGACTGTCATGCCCGTTATTTTCACAAGGCTATTGAAAGGACCCTCTCTGTACTTCCCACTTCACACATCAGCTACTTTGCTGGTGCAAGTCCAAGTGGACCCAGTAAGGCAGATCGAGGCCGCTGCTACTGATACCACCCCTGATTTAGAATTTAACCAGAAGTTACCATCAACATTGAAAACACCTGCTTTTTCCTGCTTGGAAAAATTGTTGTGTCCATGATAATCCAATATTAGGTCTCTAAAGCAACTTGATTTTTTATTTTGACTTGGATGATGAATGGCAGCTATGATTCGATTGGTTTCAATGAGAAGTCAGCATTTCTGCATTTACTGAATACAATATGACATGCATTGTCACCACTGTGTACTGCTGTTGGGAGCAATCATCAGCTAGAGTTCAGCATTATTCCTACCTAACTTGTTAGAACCCTTATGTGACATCTTTTTTTTTTTGAAATTAATCTTTTTTTCTGATTCTTCCCAGTTTGTTGACCATGGAAGGGATACATGCAATTTAATTTTTGTCTCCTATCCTATTTGAACCAGAGAGTTTGGAGTTAAGAAAAGTATTTCTTGATCTTTGCTTCTCTTTGTCAATATTCTTGCAGTGTCTGTGCCAGACATATTGCAAACCAGGGATGTGGATCAAGTCTCTGACTCCAAGTCTCAAGTGTGGGTCCAAGTCTCAAGTCAAGTCCCAAGTCTTTGCCCCCAAGTCCCGAGGAAACAGGTTATCTTGTTGGCTGTGTGCTCCCTGAGGCATCTGGTGGGGCCACTGTGTGATACAGGAAGCTGGACTAGATGGGCCTTTGGCCTGATCCAGCAGGGCTCTTCTTATGTTCTTACGAGTCTTTGGTTGCGAATCCCTATCTATTTAATGGGGAAAACGGGTTTAAACCTGAATAAAATTTGACTTTTTGCAAAAAGGCTCCAAGTCTCAAGTCGAGTCTTTTACAATAACCGAGTCAAGTCATTGTCGCAACTTGCGTCTGACTTGAGTCCGAGTCAATAGACTCAAGTCTACATCACTGTTGCAAATGCATAGAGGTGCAGCACCATGGTTGGAAGATCAGAATAACAACTGCTTCAGACCAGA